>VDFB02335532.1:0-26695 GCA_007258455.2 Sequoia sempervirens
CCATTCGGTGTATAGGTAAGAATGGGAGGAATATAGTGAGTCATATTATGAAGACACCAATGGCATCTTCCCAATTCCCATGTGTTGCATTGTTTTAGGCAATAATGTATTACTTACCCTTGAGCATTGTGGAATCTTTCTATAAGGCACATGAACTGTACTATCAGCACCTTTCTTGTTTTCTAGCATTTTGCTTTTCTGACACTAACAGGTTTATATATTCATGCAATAGGGAGTACAACCATGAAAGTCAAAAAACATATCTTGGGGCTTTTTTCTAGCATTTTTTCTTGTTACACTAGCAGATTGGCTATTCATGCAACAGGAAGTACAACCATTAAAAAACCATAAAACATATAATATTGGGATTTTTTCCTAGAATATTCTGTGCTTTAACTTCCAGAGTAATTACTAATTAAGAACCTTCAAATTCTATGATAGCTTTCAGGTCACATAAATTAGGCTTGTATCATATCTTGTATCTGCACAAATTGTTTGTAAAACTCCATGCCCTATTTCTCCTGATTTATCATGCAACTTGTGTCAGCCATTTATGTGTGCACAGTGCCCATGCACACATCGAGCACATGTCAAAGAGTAGGAATACAATTACATGATAGAGAAAAATCCATTTTGCAGGTGAGAACCTTTATGATTCGGCAACAAGCTTACGCCTTCCTCATCTACCAGCTTTTGCTTTAGAGAGGCTTCCCAACCGTGATTCTTTGGTGTATGGTGACTTGTATGGTATCACTGACGAAGCTTTTACAATCTTCAGAGCAACACTTCGTTATGAAGGTGATAAATGATTTCTGTATTTTATTTTACTCCACATTTATGGTATCCTATAGAGTAATTTTAGCGAATACAGGAAATTGATGTCATTTTCCATGTCCAGGCTTCAGTGAAATTATGAGCTCTCTTACCAGACTTGGCTTTTTCAACAATGAATTTCATCCAATGCTGTCACAAGACAAAGGAGAACTTCCTTCAAAACCAACTTTCAACATGTTTCTTCAAGAACTTTTAAAGTGTGCTTTACAAGACAGAGAAACTCATAAAGATCTAAAGGAAACACAAGACTGCAGCACAAAGCAGATGGATATTGTGGAGATGCTGATTAGAGTTGGCTGCTGCAAAGGAAGTGTGAGCGCAAACAAAACAGCTTCGTGCATCAAGTATTGTTTCATGCTTCTTTATAAATTTCAAGTTTGAATTGGATCTAGATTATGTTAACGGTGCTAGTATTTTGAGCTTCTAATAAAAAAAAAAAAATATTGAATTCAAAACTACAAAATAACCAAGCTGTCGTATTAATAACGATATCAACCAAGTTGTTAGCTGAATACTCCTATAATGAAAATAGGTTTCTGGGACTTGATGATGATAGTGAAATCCCTGACACGTGTAAGAGTGCATTTGATGTTATCTGTTCACGCATGGAAGAGCGATTAAACTATTCTCCAACTGAGCAGGTATCTTCTCTGTAATAAATATTGTCCTTTATGAGTAGATTAAGTTTTATTCAATGCTCAAGATTGAGATTCTCCAATAATCAAAAGAAAGCAATATCATATGGCCATCTCTAGCTGTATCATTATCTAACTAGTCTAAATCATTCTCTTTCTTGTTTTCCCTGGTTCTACCTGGATATTGACAGCTCATTTGAAATAACTTGACCAGGATATGGTGCTCTTACACCATGAAGTGGAAGTAGTATATGAGGACGGACGGCCAAGTGAACGTCATGCAGCAACTCTACTTGAGTTTGGGAAAACAGAAAATGGAAAAATGCAAACTGCTATGGCTCGGACAGTAGGCATTCCAGCAGCAATTGGAGCAATGGTATGACTTGCAAACATAAACTTGGAGTAGTGATGGGATGAACAAATCATACTTTCTATTTTGCATTTGTTCATGGTTTCCTGTGTAAGATCATCTTGATGTCTCTTTTTGTGAAGTATTTGCTTGTTTAGAAGAAGCAGCACCAGAACATGTTAAAACATTTCTCTAAAAATCAATCAAACCTGATGCATGTCAATTCTTCATTGGAAGGATTCATTGATTAACTATTTTAATAACCATTTCGAATGAAAGTATTCAATCATTTTGGAAGATAAGCATCGTCTTAAAATTGAATGGCATTCTGAGCTACTCTTTTCTTTCAAGAAAATGTTAGAATTGTGTGTTATTGCTATAGTATGAAAAACCTGAAGTGAAGAGTATATTTTTACAATGTGTTATAAGAATGTTTTATAATTTGTTCCAGTTAGCTAGCTAGTTTGATTTGTTTCAGTTAACTTGCTAATTCAAGCTCTTCCTTGTGTAGCTCTTACTTGAGGGGAAAATCAAGTCTACTGGAGTTTTAAGGCCGCTGGAACCAGAAATTTATTTGCCAGGTATAGTTTAATTAAATGGAAATATTCTATGAAACTATGCAATATGTGTAAAAGAAAGTCAAAGTATTTTAAGAAAATTCTTCTAACTGAACTGCAACTTACTCGTTCTTCAAACTCAACTTAAATATACTCATTCTCTAAACTCATTGACTGAAAAGAAAAAAAGGCATATTTCTAAGTATTAACTGGAGGATTTTCATTCTGTAATTTTATGTTGCAGCTCTTGAGATCTTAGCAGCATCAGGCATTCACATGAATGAAGAAGTGGAATACATTTGAGAGTTCATCAATAGTGAATATAGCCTCAGTATATATCCCAGGCCGATCTCTTTCAACTGTTCCCTCTAAAGGGTTTCGGATCTAGTATATTGTAAAGAACTGACAAACTTTGTGTGTGCCCACCATTGAGCACGGAATTGGATTATTATTATGTTTAACTTAAAAGGAAAATAAAGCATGCCTCAAAAATAGTTGTTGGATATAAGCCATTGTTTTTAGGTTAATATGTTTTTTTACTAATATTATGTCAATAAATAAAGTAAAATATAGATAATTGTATAAATATTCATATTTTTTCTCAGGCTTGAGGTCCTTAGATAGAGTAGAGTCTGCTTTAGTTGACTTCAGTGTAGATCTTAATTAATTATTTATTTTGATTGTTGCACTTGAAATTGTGAAGTTTATTTATGGGAATCTATTTATTTAGGAATACTCAATTCTATGTTACTCTTTGAATCACCTCGTTTAAATTGAGGTTGACATTGTACCATAAGTCATGATATTTAATAATAAGGTTTATCCTCTAAAATATGTGATGATGGAAGGTTACTTGTTTGGCCAAGGCGACAATGAATGACAAAGAAACCATATGCTTAAGACTAATTCTGATTTAAGATGTTTCCTTTTAAATCTGTTTTATTTTTATATTTTATTAATGAATAAGTGTTAGCAATATCAAGTTTTTTAATTTTTTAAAAAAACAATTATAAAATTTTTTTTTTTTTAAATCTAAGGTTTATTATGAATTTTTTTTTTTATAAGCCCACACTATAAGTGTCATTGGCTTCTTTCAATAATTGCACGACCAACACAATCCACACTACATTACCACCAAAGACTAAGTGGGCTCTATGTTCTCGACCTTTTCTTGACAACCATTCCTTGTTGCCCACTTCTCAACAAAGAGTAGTCTCAATGTGTTTGCCCAACACTAATGTACTCATCCTATATTCCACAGTGCATAGAAGTTGACCCCACTTCCAATAGCCTTGTTTTATCTTGTGTTATACCTTAACTCTCAAGACATTCAACCTCTTTGATGATATTGTTCTCTTTTGCATGACACCCAAGTCAACCTTATGCTATATATAATCTAACTTGTCACATATTCTTCACCTGCGCATGGTTTAGAATTCATGGGGATCTCTTTCTTGTCTAGTTCTTTTGCACCCATGACTGTTCTTAACACTTGGTCTTAAGATCATGTATCTTCCATCTTCCACAAACTTCTTTGCTTGACATTATGCATGCCTAATGCCTTGTAAGTTGAGTTGGCCTCTCAAAATTTTCTACTCCCATGATTTCACTATGTGTGCATTTTCTAGATTGGAACTTGTTCTCCAAGACATGTTTCTATATCGTGCGGCTTGAATCAAACTTGGGATTTTATTTTATTTTATTTTTTAGTGTTGACTAATTAGTAAAAAAGGTTTCTATGTTACTTTTTGTATGGCACCTTTTGTGAACGTATTGACCTACTAAATAGGTGGTCCCCAATTCAAGCCCATGTGCACTATTTTGTACTAAGTCATTTTGTGCAAGTTAAATATTGGAGGATGGAATCTAATTTGATAGGAAATCAAGCTCACTTGATATTTTTTTATTGTGAAGGCACCCTCACCTCTTAAGCAATATTTTAGATATGCTTCTATATTTTTCCTATATCTTGGTCACATGAAGGACTTTTATGGATTTGTTAGTTGCATCAAAATGATGACTATAGATATCTAGTGTCTCACCACTTCATTGTTGTTTCTCTTTCATTGACAAGCAAATCTAATAAGCTTTTAATGCAAAATTTGGTTGCAAACTCTTGTAGTACGTTTTTTATTAAAATGATCAAATTAAAGCCTCCTATCTTGTTAACCATTTAGAACTATCTTACATGCAAGGCATCCATGGTTGATTTGTTGTGAAACAAGGATCTATGGGAAGTGACTTGAGGAATAGAAATAGAGCTTAAGGAGAAAGAAGGTTTAGTGGTTTAGTGGTAAGGCACAAGGCCTCATGGGAACAAGAGTTTTAGTAGTTTGTTTTTTTCTCTACAAATATATGAAACTCACAAGGCTACAATTGAAAAACTAGTATTATTTGGTGAGAGAAATGAGATCAATGTTTTTGATATCTATATGATCAATAGGGAAACTAGGGTCATAGGCCCTTTACATCCATGACATTTAGCAAAATTACAATAGCAATGAAGCTACTAGGACCAAACACAGGACAACTAACTACACCAATGTAGAACTACTAAATCTCACACCCTTAACCTTGGTGTGTGACTAAGATACATGTATTGGAAGAACCTTCTTTCCTTTTTGTATAATGGTCTAGGAAACCTCATTATCCAAATCCTCTCAATGAGGAGAGAGAAAGAGAATTCCAGCATCTAAAGCGAGCTTAATCTTTTCGTAGCGCCTTCGGTAGGTCGGTGCCCAACGTCTTCCCTCCACGGTAAACGTTTCGAGCGTTGTTCTTTGATGTTTCTAAGCGTTTCCATTTAAGTGTTTCAGCGCACCTTAGTATCCGCTACCTTTCAAAGTTCCCATATGATTTTATTTTGAATCCTCTTCTGGAAAGAACGCCCGCAGTCGTTCGTATCATCGTCTCGAAGCGAGGTTCCATCGCCCATCTTCCAACCCCTAAAACATGAAACTGGTAAATCAGATTCACCTGTTCCATCCGCTACCGAATTATTTCTGAAACCAATTGATGGCTCTTCCCGCGTTCATCGCGCGATATGGATTCAGATGTCAGGCCTGTCGTTAGCGAAATCCCCGTATGCCAAAACGCCAGCAATATCATATTCCTGCTCCAATTCCGCGGGTTGCCGCCCTGGCTGCGCGGCGGCAAACAGCTTCATTATCCCGTATCAGCCGTTGTGAATCTACCTGCATCTATAGCGTTCTGGCGATAACGGAGTTCCGTACCACGGCGTTCCGCTGTCCGGTATCCCAGCGTCGAGAGATATGCCCAGTACAACCTTAAAATATCAATTAGCGCCGTCTTAAGAGCGCGTCCACCACCGCCTGAAGTCAACGAAAGACGCGAAACAAAACCGAAGTCTCCGATGCACCGAATGACCGAAATGATCATGAAACAAAACAGAAAGCTACAAAACTGAAAGTGTGCATTTGAATCTAGAGAGAGATGCAATGGAGCTCTAAAATCTTGAAATTGTTGCTTTTTAGGCCTAGTAGGACTCATTTTCCATTCTAAGCGAATTAGTCCTAGATCAATACACAAACAGGTTTCTCGGAAAAGGGTATCTGAAACTGCAAAAATCTCAAAATTAACCCAAAATGGGACTCATTTACCAATCTTGGCGAATAAGTCCACTTAGGGTTTTCTGAAACTTGAAGGTTTGAATCTAGTCTTTAATGTCTGCTCTTCTTGTTCCTCTTGATTTTTGGACTTGAAACTGCCACTTTCAGACCTGTAGGTGACTTTTTGTGAAGATTATGACCTAGCAAATGGGGAGACAACTCCAACAAAATTGTAACCTAATCTTTAATGATCTTTCAAGCTCCAAGACACCTAGATCTGCAATTACACAACAAAAGAAAAAGTGTTGATTGTTAGGGAATAGGGGTTTGCCTTGGTCAAACCCCTTTTAGGTAATTAAACCAAATGATGAAACAATGAAACAAGGACATGAAACATGAGCAATGATACCTTGAATGATGTTTTGTAAATCTGCAACAACATGAATTGGCCATGAAGGATGTAGATCTTGACCTTTGACATTAAGAATGGAACAATGCTTGGTCTTGGATCTTCAATGCTACATCACAACACTAGCTCACTAACATGATTGATGCTTGATAATCTTTGACATGATAGATCTTGAATTGTTGTAACAATTGATGAAGAATATGCCCTTGAAGACACTTGAATGCCCTTGTGAATGCTTGAATGCTCTTGTGAACTCAATTTGCTATTATGAATCCTCTCATAAAAGTCTTGGATGAAAATGAATTAAAGAATCTTATATGTATACTTAATTATGCAAGAATTCTCGAAATTGCAACACTATAAGCCGACATCAGATCTAGGAGAATAAAATCCTGTCAAAAAATTGATTTAAATTTGAATTTTGGTCACACGGGACTCATTCACCCAAGGTGGCGAATGAGTCCCATAACACATTATATATAGGACCAAAAATCAAAAATGCTTAAAAAGGTGTAAAAATAAGTTTGGGACCTAAAAATCTAGGTGGGACTCATTCACCAAAGGTGGCGAATGAGTCCCAAATCACTAAATTTGGGCCACACAAGCCAAAAACACTTGAATTATGATTGAAACTATTGATTGGTGTCAGGATTATCTTTGAAAAAATGCAATAAATGAGGCTTGTGGATGCAAAATAGGGCCAATTAAAACATAAGAAAGCCCAATTATTAATGATAAGCCTAGAGGAATGTGAAAGTGTGTTACAACACTTTACAACACTCCAAATAAGGCAAGATTAAGGTTAATTATGATTATTATGCTTAGCATATTTGATAAAACCGTAGAAAAGTGTGAAAGTGTGTTGCAATACTTCACAACACTTTTGCAAGGCACCATTAAAATCCCATTAGTTCACAAGGGCCCAAGACCTAATGTGAATGTGTTATCCACATTGCAACATTAAGCCAAAATCACGAGGGCCCATACAAGTCAAAAAAAGTAGAAGGGTTACTTTTTCAATGACTCCAGCTGCAATATCATCTTAGGGGTTAAAGAATTAGGCTTTTACAACACATCAATTGAAGCACTGCAAGAAGGGAAAGTATGTTCTACATATTCAAAATGCCTTAACAACAATAACCATTATTTTTCTCTTAAGATTTCAAATCAAAGCAAGAATGTTGTTATTCAATGCCCTTTATTTGAAAACTATGGTGACCTTGAATCACATTGTTAAGAGAAGATGACAAGTCTAGAAGAGGCTATAGAGAAGCATAAGGTTCAAATCAATATGTATCTTCCCCATGTTCTTTTTCTTCTTGTTCCAAAGAAGAAGGGCTCTACCCTTGCTCTCTACTACACATTGTAACAAGTTATATTTTAAAGATGAAAGTATGGTTACTTTGGGCTTTATTGTAACACCACATGTTCTTTTTCGATGATCTTGCTCATTGCTTTAGACATAAGCATGTTCTATGTAGGTAATTTCACTTGGTCAATTACACCATGAATTGTAACAAGTTCTAATGTAAAGTTGAGAATTTGTTTACTTTGGGTTGTTTTATAACACTGCATATTATTTGTCAATGATCTTATCCATTGCTTTAGATGTAAGGATATTTTGTGTAGGTAATTTCATTTGGTTAATGACACAAATTGTTGTAATTTGGGTTGTATTATAACACCCCATATTCTTTCTCACTGATCTTTCCCATTGCTTTAGATATAAGCATGCTCTATGTAGGCAATTTCACTTGGTCAATTACACCATGAATTTTAACAAGTTCTATTTTAAAATTGAGTATGCTTAATTTGGATTGTATTGTAACATTGCATATTCTTTGTCAATGATATTTCCCATTGCTTTAGATATAAGCATGTTTTGTGTAGATAGTTCATAGATTGTTCTTTGGGCATTGTTGCACACCAATTTTTTGATGGAAGACTATGTAGATTTTAAAAATGTTGTAATTCATCTCCTTGGAGATGTTTGTTTAACTAAGTTGTGAGATATGTGATGACTATATCGCATACATCCTCCCTTGAATCTTCAACATGTACTCACTTGTCTCTCACCTTATTAATGACTAATGGCTGGTATTTTTTTGCATGTAGCTTGAGCATGTGTTAGAGAGTGATCTTCTATTTCTCGAGTTTGATTTGTCATGGCATTTTTTCACCATCGTGAGACCAATCATTTTTGAACATTTATCATAAAGTGCCCCTTTACAATATTTGCATTGCCATTCAATCCTTTATTTTAATCTAGTTTTTAAAATGAATGATGTTGTTGAGGGAATATGGTCTATAGTTTCTCCTCCCTAGTATTCCCCAAGTTATTGTGAAGGGTGTGTTGGTATATAAGTCTTTTCTATGACCCATACAAATTAGAACTTAGATTTCAATTGCTAAATAAATAATCCAAAATTTAGATGATTCCATAACTTCAATTAACAAGTATCCAATCTTTAGATAGAATTGAAACTAGTCTATGGCTTAGTTATTTGCATATAATTATTTGTAATATCCTTGTATTATTGGTAAAAATGGAAAGAAAACTTTGATCTACTAAAAGCTGACATATATTTTTCTTTTTACAACATTAATTAAGACAATATATCTTTCATATCAAGTTAACATCTAAGCTACTAAACACTTTTCATGCTATAGGAGTTGTATATACATGTTTGACCATGGCTCTACATATGCCATAATTTTTGGATTTCACTACCGTATATGAAGACCAATTAATTCAATATTATTCATACTTCTTGATGAACACAAGCTTATACTAAGAGGTTGGGGGTGAAGGGAGGGGTGAATCAGTATAAGGCTATCTTTTACCCTTTTTAAAATTAACAAACGCAATCACTTTAAAATGCAAAACATAAATAAGTAGGAACACAAGAAGAACATAAGATTTATATGGAAACCCTTACAAGAGCACCACAACAAAATATTGTTTATATTAAAATATCTTACAAATTTTATAGGCACCAACCTATTGGAGACACCAATCCTCACTTATCATTGTAGGCACCAACCCATTGGAGACAACAATCCCCACCACTAAGCACCTACTTAGCAAGAGACACCAATCTCTTTAAGTGAGAGGCACCAAACAAAGTATTAGTCTTCTTGAAAATAAAACTCCTTCAAATTTTTCCTTTAATGGTCTTCTATAATTTTTTTCCCTTCAAATTTGCTTGTGTTTGTATGATATATCTTTTATTTTCACACATACCTTCTCCACACTCCACACACTTTATTTATATCTTCATGAAGGAGGACAGCTTCTTGAAATGACATCTCATCTACAAAGGGAGACAACTCTATATTTTATATACATCCTTTCAAATTGTGGGTGCTCATTATAAGGGGTCAACCCCTTTAAACAATATTAATTTATTTATTTTTAATTTTTCAACCCCAACTTTGGCGCCAAAATGGGTCAACCCATTTTGAATGAAACAATTAATTTAATTCCTTTTAATTCATCGCTTTTGCAAAGGTACAATCGGCCAATATTAAGATAAAATCATTCCACCAAAGAATGTAAAATGATTAGTGGCCTTTGGCCATCGATTTTCTTTATCAACATAGATGTCCTTCAATTTATGAAAGCAATTTATTTCTCCTTTGACATCAATGGCAATAATCCAACAATCTACACCTTTTTCATTGATGACAACCTTTCATAGAAATAATTTGTGAATATTGAATGCTCCCCCTTACTCTAATTCTATCCCTTTGACATCAATGGCAAAGGAATTCTTGGAGTTGTAAGATAATGCAATGATGAGCTCCCCCTAAAAGATGTATCTCCTTAGTGACTAGATGAAAAGGATATCACCCCCAACTTATGTTTTAGATACTCAAAATTTTATTTTGGTAGGGGCTTTGTGAAGATGTGTACAATATGTTCTTGTGTCAAAATATATTCTAACTTCGCCTACTAATTTGTCGCTTGCTCCCTTAAGAAGTGATATTTGATTGGAATGCGTTTGGTTCGAAAATGCATCATAGGATTCTTTGATATGTTGAATGAACTTGTATTATCACAAAATATGGATATAGGATAATCATATTCTACCTTGATATCCTTCAATGTTTGCTTCAAGGTGATCCCACAAAACTAGTTTACAATTCCATTAAGGAAGGAAAATTGCAAAAAACGCCCCCATAAAGAAAATTTTGGGTTTTGGGGGGTTCGAGCGAACCCTTTTGCATGATGGGTCCCATATTTTGCAAGTTGCCCAAATTGAAAACAAAAGAAAATTTTAAACCCCTTCGATCGAACCCCCCTTCGTTTGAAAGGTCAAGGGGGTTAACTCGAAGGGGGGTTTGTAACGCCCCACTATGTGAACCCCAAAGGACAACAAACACTGCAAATTTTTTTTTTAAAGTGAAATATTGCATAGGATGAATACGTATTTTCCCAATATGAAAAACAATTATACGTTTGCTAAGTCATCTACATCCTCTGGGGTATACAAAATGGTCATTACGAACCCTAATCTTTTGTCAAAACAAAAGATAATAAAACCAAGATTACATTATGATATCATACAATCATCCATAATTAAAAGGGAGGAAAATGATACAATATTTTATGAAAATTCAAATCATAGTTCAATAGTACAATTGTGGAGCATATTTCCATAGATACAACACATCACAAACACAATAATACATTACATAATGCTTCCCTTATATCAACGGGAAGAGTACATCAAGTACAAGAATGATACATCAATGAAGAATAAGATGCGATATGAGGAATAGTCTTCAACCAAGTGAAGCTCTAGAAAACTCTGCATTTGCTTCTGCATTGCGAACACAACCTGGGGACCCAAAGGAGTGCATAGCACGTTCCACCTGACCATGTGGACCTGAAGGTCCACCCCCCGTGCTAGGAGATGACAGGAAAGACCCATGACCCAGATAGACAAGCAGAACGATCACAAGACCCAACCACAAGATCAACCAAAACATATCATACAACACTCTCAAAGGCCACTTACAAGGTGACTTCTTCTCGAGGAATACAAAGGAAAAGAAAGGGATTTTATGACATTGATATTCATTTATGCTCAACTGGAGGGTACGTAAATACTTGGGTTCCACAACCATCTCAAAATATGACTACAAGACGGTCATTGCATAAAGTTTCCTCAACAAAATTATCACAAAAGGAAGATTCATATCATGGAATCACAAAATGACTATATAAGTTTCATGATCACAAATCGACCAATGCAAAGTAAAGGAGACAATATCACAATGAAGTTAGTAGCCAACACTTTTAAAAGATTATCATCTTAATACAAGATCGAACACAATAACCAATAGCTGTTGTCATGTCCCCTCTCGCTGACATCTCCTGAGCAATGATTAGCTTCCATCACACCTAATCTCAGAGTCGATAGACTAGATAGAGGGTCACGCTTGAGCTTGCCTTCAGCCTAAGGCTCTTAATCAGCTATTTCGCTTGGCTCATAAGCGAGACTCTCTTGTTGCTATTTTTAGCGCTCTTGGCAGCCATTGGGACTTCGCCATTTTTAGCGCGATGGATTTGGCAAGTTGTTCGTAATCACTTCGTTTGTCGCCTTCGATCAGTCATCGGATGAATAACGAGAGAGATATTAATATTTAATTGTATTAATTAAATATTAATTATTTGATGATTATAATATAAAGTTATAATATTATATTATAACTTAAGTGATTCTTAATTGAGGGGGTCGCCATCATCTGAGGGGGCCAAATTGACGATTAAATTTAATATAAAATATTTGAGCTGAGACTATTGAATAATTAAAAGGAAAAGTTCGAAATATTTTAATGATTCCCTATTTTGGTGGAAATCGCACTTTTCAAGAGAATATAGCATTTGCATTGGGTTTTGAGCCATTATGTGATTATTGAGAATTGAAATTGATCAACTTTGATCTGAGCAAGAAGCTTTAGGGTTTCAAGTTCGAATTCCTTGGGGAACGAGCCATCTCCATCGGAAGCAGTTCAGAGGGTGTGAAATATCACCTGATTTATTGCCAGTCAGAGATTTCTTCATCCAGGAGAAATCACAGAGCTTCAGAGATTTATTATCTTCAGAGTTTTTATCAGTGTTGCATCCAGAGAACACTCATTCTTCAAGGCGCATCATTTCAGAGGGTTTAGACATTGATTTTTGGAAGGCCGTACCTTTGTACTTGCTGCTACTGACAGAGCCGTACCTTCCTGTACCTGGCCGTACCATTTCACCAGGCCGTACTTCATCTTTTGAGAAAAGTGCTTCTTTATTCATCTTCCAGTCTTTACCAGTATTGGCGCCCCTGTGTCTGGAATCATCTGCAATTAATATTCAAAGGGAGAAGGGCATATTTAATGCAGCCGTACCAAATCTGTACTTTCAGCTGTTGCAAAAATACCAGGTTTTTACAATAAAAAATCATTATTTCTATATTGCATGTCAGTAGAACATTTTTGTAATCATCCCAGAAGAACAAATAATAGATTGGTATTCGTATTGGCATTAAATACTACTGTTATCAGAGTAGATTTATTTTATTTGAATTTATTTCCAATTCTTTGCAAAAATCGCAATTTTACCTTTATTGCACAAAAACCCAAAACAATCAAAAAGCAAAACAAAAAAAAATTCTCAGATCAGGAAACGGGGAAACAAGGGTTTCTACATAAGTCAATTGTCAATTCATCCAAGAGAGACATGACGACAATCAAATGAGCAATAGCAATTTAAACCATGATCTCAAACTAAAGGTTGCAATGAGTTCAACATTAAAATAAACTATTTACTTGATCAACATAAAAGATTATATACCGATACTTCAAGCAAACTCTATTATCCAAAAAGTAACCATTCCCAATCCCTAGGGTTAAAGCTTCACTATACAATATTACTATAAGGGCTATACAAAAGTAAAGTTCACAAGGATTATGTATGGTGAACCCTAATGCCACATATGGAAACACTCTAATTACTTTGCAATGATAAATCAACTAACTAATTAAAAGTTGCACCAACCAATAGACAGATATTCAACTAAAAGGCAATGATAATACTATCTCAACTCTATCTTAGATACTAATCTCTTTATGAATTAGAACACAATTAGAGAAATAAAATATTCAATTAGTACAATTTCAATTTCAATTATTCCCCTATAATATCATTTACCTAGAGCTACAAATTTGGTCAATTTAATTTAAAACGAGAGAACATTCCACAACTTATATAACCAATGTATAGGATTATATTTATTATATTAGCAAATCAATATCGCTATAAAACTCCTCTACTTGTTTATCTATATAAATCATCAAATTACTAAGAAAATAGTATTATTTTTCTATCACTTTACTCGCAATACAAGCATATATTTAAGATATTATTCATTCATATTCTCACACCTATATTTCTATTAAATGTAATTACTCCTATATATATAAATATAATTATACATCTTTGAATTATATAAAAATATTCATATAAATATAAATATATATATATATATATATATACCCTTAACTTTTATATAACACATTTTTAAAGTAAACCAAAGAAATGCTCTTTTTTAAAGTCTAATGTCACTAAGTCCTATGTAATTTAATTCTTTTTAAAATTAAGACTTTTTCCCACATGGAAAAGTATCTTCACTAGTAAAATACATAAAAAAACAAAGAAACCATTTAGTTAAGAAAAGTCTTCATGAGAAAAATTTACGTGGCCCTTAAAGAAAGCTCTTACTATGCTAATTTTGTCTTATCTTTTTTTTTTCTTCTTTGGAAAAAGTATTAACCATATTATGTTTCCTAAATTTAATCACAACACAAGCAAATAGTAAGATTCCTTTACTCAAGCCAAATAACATCACACCTACAAGCCTTCGGTCGAAATCTTTGAGGATTTATTTTAATGTTATTCTGTTCTCAAACTAAACTTTCCCTGCGTGGGTAGGACCACTTTATTTATATAAAAGATATAAAAGAATGTTTGTATGGGAATAAGAATTAAGTAGAACAACCTAAAATATTACGTGACTTAGACTTAGTTCATTGCTAATGGAGCATATCTGCAGGCAAGGAAACCATGGTTATTTGAGTTTAATAAAATCGAATGTTAAAGATTACAAGCAAAATAAGGTGACGAGTACCGTAAAAGAAAGATGCCCTCATGACTTGAAGTCTTCAAGAAAGAGTAAAGCCGTATAGGGAGAAAACGAATTATACAGGCTTGAAATATCTATATACAGTGCTTTAGCTTGTCGAATACCTTCAACAATATACAGGTTATTTATGTATATATATATATATAACGAATTTTATACACATCCTTTGCCCTCCCCAAAATTCTGATTATATAAATAGACTTCATCAACTTATGGACAGCAAAGGCCATTATCAATATTCAGACCATAAGAAATTATATAGCGTATCTATATGCATCCAAGGAACGTGGTCTCATGGAGTGAGATAACTGCTGGCTATGCACAAAATACCAAATTAGACCAATGCAGTGAATGGCAAGATAGAAGCATGCAAGCATAGAGGGTGAACGCGGCGCAGGAGTAGGTCTACAGAAGGCTTTAGAATGCTTTCAAGCAAATGCAATTAGCAGGTGTAAAGCAACAGGTTATTTAAACCTTTAAACTTCCTATTAAGATCAAGTGTTGCGGCTAAGACAGGCTAACAATGGTATCAGGAGATTATTTATACCTCTACAACATTCTAATTTCCAGTACTGCAGACGTGACAGGTTGCCAAAAGAATTAGGAGGGCTATTTACGCCTCCACAGTCTTCTGTGTTCTAGTGTTGCTCCTGAGACAGGTTGTGAATGGTCTCAGGGAGATTATTTGTAGTTGCAGACTGGTAACCCCAAAACACAAGAATTATTCATCGCTCCTTGCTGACACTGTGGTTGCTAAGGATAAAGGGCCTGAAAATGCAACTGGGGTTAGCTCCAAGTTATACTCTGATGTTGCATACTCATTTGACAACGATGATGAAGGTGAGATAGTGAAACAGAAACCCAAGGCCGAGTTAAATGGAGGAAAAGCAGGCATCTCCAGGAATACAAGGTTGCAGGATGAGCACAAAACGGATTTGTTTAAAGCCTTTAGAAGCTCTCAAGCAAAAGCAATCGACAGGTGAATGCGCAAATCAAATAGGTTAACAAAACCTTCGAACTTCCTATTATGTTCAAACGCTGCGGCTGACGCAGGTTGACAATGGAGACAGAGAGATTATTTAAACCGTTACAACCTTCTATTTTCAAGAATGGCAGGCGTGACAGGTTGCCAACGGAATCAGGAAGGTTATTTAAAACTTATACGCCCTTCTAGAGCCTAATTACTTAAGCTGTGATAGGCCGCGAATGGTATCAGGTACATTATTTAAATTTATTACACCCTCCATAGCCCCAAACACTGCAGCAGCGTTGGGTTGCCAAACAGGGACGCGCAGAAGGCAGGTTTAAAGGATGAGGGCTACACATACTTCACACGTAAGTCGCCCATATTACGTTACAGATATAGCTGGTCATTTAGAGGATGATGTCTTTGGATGAGGAGACGCTAATTAGATTATTTGCTTTCAGATCAGTGAACAGATACGTGGACAGCCAAGAAATAGGTGTAGTTTCAGGAGTGTACCATACTTATTCAGGAGCAATCGAATGTTAATTGATTCAAAATGAGACGAAGGGAAACCATCATCTCTTTTTTAAGAGATATTCTAAACAGGTTCTAATACATACCTCTGAGTCCTGCCAAGAACTCGATAGGATTCCAATTCTTACCTCTGAATCCTCCAAGAATTCGATAGGATTCCCATTTCATACCTCTGAGTCCTCTCAGAATTCGATCCCATGCCCCCATTCATCCCCCTCCCAAAAAAAAACATGAATTGTCCTAGCACCAATAGTGAAATAAAAAATTACGTGAAGGAAAAATTTAGGACTGCCATGTGGTCAAATCAGATTGGGCGAAAAAAAGCATACTACGTCAAAGAGTTTAACCCGACAAAGGATCATGGTGAAAAAACGTATTTAGGGGCTGCTATTAAAGGGAAAGCGAGGGTGTTAGTTGCACAGCTGAGGACAGGATCGCATCATCTTAGATGTGAGACCGGTAGATGGAAGTCTCCTAAGGAAACATGGGAAGAAAGAACCTGCATATTCTGCAATAAGGGGGTGGTTGAGACGGAGCGACACTTCTTCATGGAATGCATAGCTTATGAAGACATCCGTAAACAGTATGCAAATAGTTTGTGTATGGACGATATGCAGCAGTTATTTGAGGAGGATAAGATCAACCAGACGGCCAGCCTTCTAGTCAAAATCAATAGTAGGAGATCTGATTTAGAAAAGAGCATGAAAGAAAATTAAGTTGTGTCTTGGTCCCATAGACTGTTTAGTCTCGTGGACGTCATTAAAATCTTTCATTTCATTTCATTTCTAGAATGACTCAAAGGCATGCGGCTAAACCTCCTCCTCCTTTCACCACGCGTCCTCCGTACCTTCCTATTTTGCATGTAAAACTCTACCATCTTAATTCTTTCTGACAATCTCAGCTTGTTTCCTAATCTCTTTCCTCCAAGTGCAGCATATGAGTTGTGCGACAGTTGCATAATTTAATCTCCTTGAATTTACACCATTTTCAATGCCCTCACCATTCCTCATAGTTGAGGTTTGTCCCCTCCATTAATGTCAATTGTGTTCAACCCGAGATTATTTTCTCCACCTTACCTATTTGAACAATGCTCCATAATAGCAGTAAATGAGAGTTAGTGACTACCCATACCTACTGAGCAGCAACACAATTAGTTGCATTACTATTAATTTTGAAATTCCATAATAACATTATTAATGTTTAGAAATGCTAATACAATTCACTTAAATACTGATAATATAAAATTGTAATATTATGGTGCAGTATTAATATATGTAGCAACATCGATATTATGCTATGAGTATTATATAAGGGAAAGGTATGTGGAGAATGACGTTTGACAGATATTGATAAATATACAAGTAATAGTTACACAAATTTTGAATTCGTCCAATGAGAAGTTGTTGTGAATCTCGGGTTACGATTTATTTAAATCATTTGTAATCATGATAATAGTAAAAATATTTTCAATAATATCATTGATGGTAAAGTAATTAATATTGTTCTTAATAATCGGTAATCTTTACGCTTACATTTAATTTACATTACTAAAACAGATAATATAACTCTAATGCGCGGTTCTCAATTTTAATTTTCATTCACCACTAGCACTAAAATTAGGAGTAGCATTAATATCGCTATAATGTCTAGGCACAATAATGTTAAGAGATTCAAGTGCAACTGTAACATTAATATTAACACTACTATTTCAAGAGACATGAATATTACTAAAAGACGATATACGTATTAAAAGAGGATCTAATTGGCCATAATGGTGATATTGTTATTGTTATTCAAGGAGAGTAGGTGTGACTAATCAATTGATACTATTTAGATTATTAGGGTCTAATCATTCATTAGGCAATGATAATACCTATTGTTGCTTAATTAGAAAATAACACTTTCTAATGGAGAAACACATTTAACTCTTACCTAGGATTATCTAAAAAATAATATGATTGTCATGTTAATGTTGATTAATCAACGAACTTACCACCATGGCTTAAAACTTAGTCAATCATGATCTATTGCCTATAATTTTCACTAAGAAGAGAAAATGATGAATTATTAAATCCTGAAAATGTTATATAATAAGTTGTTTGTTGGGGTGGCCATAATTTTATAATTACTTGGAATACATATTAGAAAGGATGACACACCCAAGATATGACTTATCTTCTTGAGTTGTCTTACATACAACATGGTGTCATTTTTCTTAAAATAGTTAGTCTCTTTAATTAGTCATTTCTAGCTCATCTTGAAGACTTTACAAGGTTGAAGCTAACCTAGGAGTTGCGACATATGAATGATATGAAAATTGTTGATACCATGAGATGTCTCTTGGATAATGAATGGGTGGTCATAATAGTAGTATTGTGCGAAATGTTTGAGCCTAATGAAGCAATATTGGTACCATGTCTAAAATTCCCAAGGATCCTTTACGAACTAAATATACTAGAGCTTATGTGGCCCTAAAAGAAAAAAAACTCATTTATAACCTTCTCTAATTCCTATTTATACCTTCTTAAGTAAGGAATGATTAGAAATTATCAATGCATGCTTAGATGCTAACACTAAAACCTGTTACCTCCTATTTAGATGTCAAATTTATTTTTAATCACGTCATAACCGATTTTAAATTTCAAGTTACCTTGTAAATTAATTCAAATTGATTACTCAAGGCTAACCCTAATATTTTCTTTACTGCATAATTTTTAAATCAGATTAAGTATTAGGATTCACGAAGTCAGCAAGACATCTCAAATAACCAACTCACTCACACAACACGAAGGGCCAAAAGTGGAGGGGTACTACAGGGTTCAGGCGAACCCCCCTTTTTCCCCCTTCTCCCCCTCTGGCACCAAATTTCTGCAAAAATTTTCCCTTTGAAGCTCAAGTTGAGGATGAAAATAGAGGAGACTTCACAAACCCAACTGCATGATGGTAGTCCTTAGAACGAGCTATCCATTGAATATAATTTTAATATCTTTTGGTTTTATTATGTATTTGTTTTTTTAGTTTGATTAAACATAGGTTTTACACCAAAAATCAAGCTCTTTGTTTTGCACATGTGGAAAAATACTAAATTATCAAAATAAAATCTTGAAAAATATTTTCAAGCTAGGTATTGATGCCCTTGATCTAGTAAAAAAAAATTGAATTTTGATACATACAAAAAAAGTTATGTTGTATACAGTCTGCCTATGTCTGAATGGTAATTGATTTGACTTCAAAACTTGATTCAAGAAAAAATATTCAATAAAACACTATGAAACCAATTGAAATTTTTAGATATCGTAGTTACAAATCTAAATTCAAAAAAAATAGAATTTTATCCTTCATAAAAAATAGAATTTTATCCTTCATAGAAAAAAAATTATGTTGTATACGGTGAGCTTCACTCCTTAAAAATGGTGTTTACTGATAAAAACTAGTTTACGAAGGAGATGGAAAAAGAAATGCAATCTGATTCAAAAAAAATAAAATATATATATTTAGAATCTACAGATAAAATGTCACAAATCACTAGTTTGCATCATCTTCAAATTCTTCACAATTTAGCCACTATAGGTGCCTGAAAGTGAAGATTTAGTTAAAAAAAATCAGTTCAGTGTCCAATTTGGCCAAAAATTGTAAACCAGTATTGTGGGATCACCCTTCATCCAAAGAATATGAGTGCAACAAAAATTGCTACAATATAATTTCTTCCTCTACTGTAGACAACGAAACTAAAGCTTGTTTCTTACTTATCCATGATACAATATTATTGCCTAGAAATAATGCACCTCCACTTGTACTCTTTTTATCATCCATGCTACCAAACCAATCAGCATCAATGTATGTTGCTAAGGTGAAGTCTTCACCTCTTTGATACCACAACCCAAAATCCAAAGTGCCTTTTAAATATTTAAATATCCTTTTAACCACTTGCACATGGGTTTCTTTTGGTGTAGCTTGAAATCTTGCCACCATATCAACTACCTGCATAAAGTGAGGCCTTAAAGTTGTTACATATAAAAAATTCCCAATCATTGATCTATAAAACAGTTTGATTAGCCTTGGGAGATTCATCATCTTTACTCAACATGCACCCTATGACCATGGGTGTACTCACAGGTTGCAATATTCCATTCTAAATTTCTTCAATATTGATGCAAGACAAGGTGATATTAGACTCAAACAAGCTGATTCCAATTGGTTTGCAAGTTTACAATCACCTTTTAGGGTATCTTCCTTTGATAACCCAACTATTGGCTTGTAGCCATGAAGACACACTTATTCAACTATAACTCGACCTGGTGATCTTTCAACCAATTGATGAACATACTTTCAAGAACCCAATATGTTGTTATACAACATATCAAACCCTTTCCAAGGGTTTTTTTCGACCAACAGTCTGAAAACAACCCTCCAACACTACTCCTAGGCCTAATTAGGCCTCTTTTTCAAAGGAGGTCTATGTTTCCTTTCCACACAGACTTGACAACCTTCACAACCATGTACCACTAGTCACCAAACCTCCAATTCCATGAATAGTTTCCACTATACACTTCAAAAATTTCACTATCCTACACAAAACCAGTGAATTTATGCCTTGACATTCAACTTAGCTTATGAACATGCTAATTCTTCAGCCACAATACCACCCTTCCTAACAACCATGAAAAACCTAAACCTAACTCCTAGCAAGCCCATTCCACCAATTTATTGAACTACTCTATGGTGGAATGGCCTTTATGACTCCATTTTCCTATCAAACCCTAAGAAACCCTAACAATCAACTAAGTTACAGAAATTTTACCTTTTCTCCTTTGGTTCTTAATGAAAACCTTCAATACTAGATTCAAAAGAAAGCTTGTTTGTTCCTCTAACAGATTTTACAAGTCTTACATCAATTGTAGGTTGTACGGGATCATACAGATTCAAAAAATACAAGAATATGCAGAGAAAACACCAAAAATAGAGTAATATTATATTATTTCACCAAAATCTTCTCATGCCAAACTGCCTCAAATGTTTTTGAGGCATTTTAAACATATTTTCAACATCAAACAACGACCACAACATAATTTCAAATGGCTTGACTGTTCAACTACCAACTTCCATCAAAATTGACAAAAAAACACTTAATCTACTTTTGCAAAAATGCAACAATATTAACAAATATTGACACCACAAAACTAGAACTCCTAGTGACACCATTAACATCATTTATTTGGTCACTTTGACCTTATTATATCATGAAAATGATACTTTATTCAGACCTAGACTCCCCTAACAACTGAAACCAAAATTTCACATTGGTGCTCCTACACCATACACCCGGATAGGGAAAAAACTTTCATCCTCCTGAAGAAATGAGGTCTGCAACAGTAACCCCATGTTGTCCAATATCTTCTTTAAACATCCAGGTGGCATCTTCTTCAGGTAATCCAAACCATTTGACCAAGTGTTCTTTATATACCTTCCTCCTTGTCCTCTTCACCTCCCTTGAATCCAAGATAGCTTCAAGCTGCATAGGTTGAGTAGGTGGGAGATATTTGATCCACTCTCCCTCATCATTCTCAGGTTCACCTGCTTCTCCTATAAAAATAGATCCCTTGAAGGGATATAAGTCAGTTACATTGCAAATTGGTGATATGGCAACTCCTTGTGGGAGTTCAATCTCATATGCATTGTTCCCATATTTGTGGACCACCTTGCAGGGTCCTATTTTCTTCATCATCAACTTTGTATACTTTCCCTTAGGCAGTCTCTCCTTTCTTAGATGTTCCCATACTCAATCACCTACTTTGAATTGTACATCCTTTCTTTTCAAGTTTGCCTTCTTTGTATACTTGTCCACATTCTTCTCAAGTGTCTCCTTAACCTGCTTGTGTATATCATGCATAGCAATAGAAAAATCCTCTCCTTGAGCACTCCTCTTATTCACCCCACTCAAGTCTCTTAACTCATAAACACCCCTTGGATGCATTCCATAGACAACTTCAAATGGACTCCTACCAATACTCTGGTTAACTGAGTCGTTATATGCATACTCTGCCTGTGGCAAGATTAAGTCCCATGACTGATTGTGTTCCTTGGTCAGACCTCTCAATAGATTTCCCAAAGACCTATTAACAACCTCAGTTTTCCCATCTATCTAAGGATGGTAGGAAAAATTGAAGGTTAAGTTAGTCCCCAAATTCCTCCATAATGTTCTCCAAAAATGGCCAATGAACTTTGAATCTCTATCAGACACTATTGACAATGGCAGTCCATGAATTCTTACAATCTCCTTAAAGAACAAACTTGCAATATGGGAGGCATCATTAGTTGACTTGCATGCAATGAAGTGTGACATTTTACTAAACCTATCTACCACAATGTATACACTATCATACCCCCTTGAGGTTCTTGGTAGACCCAAGACAAAGTCCATATTTATTGCTTCCCATTGTCTGCTTGGTATGGAAAAAGGGTTGATACAAACCAACATTTGAGCTTGTCCCTTTAGCTCTTTGACATATGACACATCCTTCTACATACCTTTTCACATCCAAATGCATCTTCTGCCAATAATAAAATCTTCTAACTGATCCAAGGTTTTATCATAACCAAAATTCCCTCCTAGGCTCCCACTATGCTTCTCTCTAACCAAATTCTCCCTCATGGTTCACACCTTGGTATACACAATTGAGCCCCTTTAAAGAGTGCCCCTTCTTGCAACACAAAATCATCATATTCCTTATGAAATGACCCCTGAGACTAATCACAAACAAAAAATGCATCATGGAAGTCTTCATCATCTTGATACATACCTTTTAGTGAGTCTACACCCACACTTTGGAGCTGCACCTCTTGCACTAGCACTGCCCTCCTACTTAAATCATCTACCACTTTATTGTCTTGTCCCTTCTTGTGTTTTATGGAGAACATGTAAGTCTGTAGGTACGCAACCCATTTCATGTGTCTATGGTTTAATTTTTCTTGACTATTCAAAAAACTTAGAGCATGGTTGTCTATGAACACCACAAACTCCTTAGGTAGCAAATAATGCCTCCATTTTTTGAGTGCTTGCACCATGACATACAATTCTAAATCATAGGATGAATCTTTTCTCTTAGCCTCATTGAATTTTTCACTAAAAAATGCAATAGGCTTCCCTTCCTAACTTAACACTGCCCCTATGGCCAAATTACTAGCATCACATTCTATTGTAAATACCTTGTCAAAATTAGGAAGTGTAAGAATGGGTTGTTGTGATACCTTTGTTTTGAGGTACTCAAAGCTTTGATCAACCTCCTTTGTCCACTGGAATCTTCCTTTCCTTTCCTCCTTAATGGTATCTATCATAGCTACAACAATGTGACTAAAACCCCTTATAAACTTCTGGTAGAAACTTGCTAGTCCATGGAAGCTTTTGACTTCCCCAACTGTTCTAGGTGTACACCAATTGAGAATGGCCTCAACCTTCTTTGGATCCATCTTCAAGTTTCCTCCTGAGATCACAAAGCCCAAATACACAAGTTCTTTTTTTATCCACTCACACTTCTTGAGATTGATCATCATTTTTTCTTCATGCAGCTTTCCCAAAACTTTGTCCAAGTGTTTCAAGTGGTCTTTTCTTCTCTTGTGAATACCAATATTTTATCTAAATACACTAATACAAACTTGTTAATGAAATCCTTTAGAACCTCATTCGTGAGTCTCATGAATTTTATAGGAGCATTAGATAGCCCAAATGGCATCACCAACCATTCATAAAGGCCCTCATTAGTCTTGAAAGTCGTCTTCTATTCATCACCCCCTCGGATTCTTATATGGGGATAGCCACTTTTCAAATCTATTTTGGAAAAGTAATTTTCCCCTGCCAAACTATCCATGAGGTCTTCCATCCAGGGTATAAGAAATTTGTATCTAATGGTTATCTTGTTGATAGCTCTTTAGTCAGTGCAAAGTCTCCATTCTCCATCTTTTTTAGGTGCCAAGACAGTTGGTACAACACATGGATTGAGGCTCTTTCTCACCACACCTTTATCTAATAGCTCTTGCACCTAATTTTTTCTCATTTTCTTGAGGTGTCATATTATATGTTGCTTTATTGGGAAGACTTGCACCAGGGATCAAGTCAATATGGTGGCTTACATCACAGATTGGAGGCAATGAACTTGGTAGCTCTTTCACCATAATGTTCTCGTATTTGTCAAGCAAGGTGTACACTTCACTTGGGGCTTCTTCTTTGTCATCTATTGTTGCATCTGAGATAGGCTTCCTATTGTTATGTGACTTTTTCCCCATGGAAGAAAAAAGGAATAAAAGTAAAATAGAACTAATATAATAGTTCAAGAAATAAATGTGATAAAATAATTATTGGAGTTTTCACAGGATGTTGTAATGTAATTATTTTTGAAAGGGTGTCTCAGTTGGAACAACCCTTTGTTTTGTATAAAACTCGTGAAACTAAATTGTTTCGAGGGATGAAAAAAATATTCAAGAGGAAAATGAAGTGGAGCACATTGCAGGAATAGGGTTTCAGGTTAGCAGGTTGTGAGCAGGACGGAGAAGGGGCACTCCTACAGTGGGTGTCCAACCTGGGGTACAAGTGCGTGCACTCAGGACGGTCCTGGCCAGGGCATGGTTTTGTGGCATGAGTGTTGAGCATTGTTCCAGTGGAACCAGCACTCATGTAGAGCAGCAAAGTCTGCTTTCCTCCCAGACTGCTCACAGACGGAAGAGGTTGAACCAAGGACCATTCCAGCAATAGTTGGGGATTTCTTCTGCACATTTCCAAAGATAAGTATTAAAGCTTAATAAATTGTATGAGCAATAAAGTGTTTAAATATTTGAGTTTATTGAATTAATAATTTATTGACAGCATGCTTGAATGTATTGAGTGAAATTATTGATCAATTTATTTAATTTCAAAGTCTTTACTTGAACTATAAATATTATATTAAAATTTGTGCATAAAAGTTTTGGGATTAATCAGTGGAAACAATTTAAATTATTGCATTTTTATATTGGAGAATTAGTTTCATTTCATTTGGTATCAGAGCCTATATAGATCCCAATAGTAATATTATTTTGTTGCACATATATATAGAGTAAATTAAACATTGTTTATTTATACATCAATTGAAATTCTTGGCTATTAATTATTCTCAAAGATTAAATGGTTAACCTTGAGTAACTAACTGAGATAAATCAATTTTAAGGTTTCCCTAAAATATTCACCTTTCACTTAATGGTTAAAAACTTTCACCCCATTGATTATTCAATTCATAAATTGATGCTGGAATCAATTTAAATTTAACATTTACTCCTTCGAAAATCTATAGTAGAAATTGTTTACCAATGATTCCAATTAATTCTGTAACGTTTGAAATTCTGCAATAGAAAGTTAGATCCACTTTAAAATTACTTTAAAAAACTACTATTAAAGTTCTCATTCCCTCTGAAATCTATGAACATTCGGTGGAAAGTTGTAATTCTTTTTCTACTTGCAACAAACGACATATTTTAACTGTTTTCCCAGTTCAATGTGCATTTGAGTTAGGGTAGTGTAGATTGACGCTTTCTTCTGAAAAGCCTGAACTTAAAGTGTAATATTGGCAATAACCTATTAGCTTAATTTTTTTAAAGACAAAGCTCATATAGCGCTCATTATAGGTTCTTGTGCGTAAATTGTATCACCAATTTTTTAGTTCCTTGGAACGGTGTGGTCACAACAACTGGGATTTGCAATTCGTTGCCTTATAAACAAGTATACCTCCTTCATGCTATGCTGACCTAGATTTCAAAATTAAGCGCACAAGATTAACGATTGATGTTCAAATATAATGATCACACTTGTGTTCAGGATATGAGTGATGACAACCATTTGATACGTATCTAGATTGTCTTCTCGTATTTCTTTATGTGAACCAAATTGATAAGTCAAGTTTATCTATGGTAAAGATCATCATTTCAAAAAACACTCTTTCTAAGACATAAACAAATAACCTAAGATTAAAATTGTAGCAAGACCATACAATTCTATTAGTTCATTGCCTTGTTTAACTTACAAATGAATGCATCTAACGTTTGTTAGTAAATTACTATTCATAAATTTGAAGGAGTGGTAGAGGTAGTCTCAATACTCATAGAGGAGAAATGACATTTTTTGTGTATGTTGGATTGAACTGAACTAAATAGGAAGTTGTAGACCAGTGATACATTCGGTTTCATGTCAAGAAAATTAAAATCTCGTGCCATATATATAAAGCAGTTTTAAATATGTTTGATTAATTAAGATCTATGATGGCACAATTTCAATGCAAAATATAATATCATTCTATAGGAAGGAATAATCATTGAGTTAGAAAACTGATGAACAAAATTTAATCATTGTAATCACACACATATCCGAAGGCATTCTTTAAATCAGCATAAATTTCCCAAATGTCAAAGGTGTACATTCAATTGAGAGCGAGCTTAGAATTATATACACAGGTGCGCATTCCTTTGTACGTTCACTTTGAAATCGATTCCCTCTATAACTTTATTGGAATACACCGAAGGATGAGTCTATGTTCATTGGAAAAGTTTTTGCATGTAAAGCATGATAGAACAGAGAAGGAATAAATTGTTTGATAGAATTCCTTAAAGAGATCTAATTTGATGAATTA
>VDFB02335533.1:0-84711 GCA_007258455.2 Sequoia sempervirens
AAAAATACAGTGTAATCCACAAGTTTTGTCACCAATGTTGATCGATGGCCAACAAAAACTCAAACATTATCATTTTCCTAAATATGGCTATACCTCAACAAAAAATGAAGGTTCGCGAAAGGTGATTAAAAATATGCGTACATAATGCAAAACTATAGTAGAATCCACAATCGTAGTCACCAAAGTTGATCGATGGCCCACAAAAACTCAAACATGAGTGGTTTCCTAAATACGGCTATAACTCAACAAAAAATAAAGGCTCACAAAAGGTGAGAAAATACGTGTATAAAATGCACAACTACAGTGTAATCCACAAGCATAGTCTCCAAAGTTGATCGATGGCACATGAAAACTCAAACTCGAGCGGTTTCCTAAATGTGGCTATAACTCAACAAAAACTGAAGCTTCGCAAAAGGCGATAGAAAATACATGTACAAAATCGACAACTACAGTGGAATTGACATTCGAAGTCACCAAAGTTGATCCATGGCCCACAAAAACTTAAATATGTGCAGTTTCCAAAATATGGCTATAGCTCAGTAAAAAATGAAGTTTCGCGAAAGATGATGGAAAATACTCATATATAATGTGTAATCAACAAGCATAGTCACCAATGTTGATCGATGGCCCTTGAAAACTCAAACAAGAGTGTTTTCCTAAATGAGGTTATAACTCAATAAAAAGTGAAGCTTCGTGAAAGATGATTAAAAATATGTGTACAAAATATACAACAATAGTACAATCCACAATTGTAGTCACGAAAGTTGATAGATAGCCCACAAAATCTCAAACATGAGCGGTTTCCTAAATATGGCTATAACTCAACAAAATATGAAGGTTCATGAAGGGCGATAGAAATTACACATATAGAATGGACAACTATAGTTTAATCCACAAGCATAGTCACCAAAGGGTATCGATGGCCCACAAAAACTGAAATACGAGTGGTTTCCTAAATGCAACTATAACTCAACAAAAAATGAACGTTTGTCAAAGGTGATATAAAATAAGCTTTCATAATGAAAAAATACAATGCAATCCATAATCGTAGTCACCAAAGTTGATCGATGTCCCAAGAAAACTCAAACACGAGTAGTTTTCTAAGTGCAGCTATCACTCAAGAAAAAATGAATGTTCGTGAAAGGCTGTAGAAAATACGTGTAAAAAATGTAAAACTACAGTGTAATCCACAATACTAGTCACCAAACTAAAACAAAGGCCCAGGAAAATTCAAACAGGAGCGTTTTCCTAAATGTAGCTATAACTCAACAAAAAATGAAAGTTTGTGAAAGGCGATTAAAAATATGCATTAAAAAATCAAAACTACAGTACAATCCACTATCGTAGTCAGCAAAGTTGATCGATGGCCCACAAAAACATTAACTTGAGGGAATTCCTCAATGCAGCTATAACTATAGAAAAAGTGAAGGATTGTGAAAGGTGATAGAAAATACGCGTACAAAATAGAAAACTACAGTGCAATTGAAAATCGTAGTCCCCAAAGTTGATCGATGGCCAACGAAAACTCAAACACGAGTGGTTTTCTAAAGGTAGCTATATAACTCAAAAAAAATGAAAGTTCGTGAAAGGAGATTAAAAATTTGGGTACAAAATGCACAACTATAGTACAATTCACAATCGTACTCACCAAAGTTGATTGATTGCCGATAAAAACTCAAACATGAGCGGTTTCCTAAATGCGGCTATAACTCAACAAAAAATGAAGGTTTGTGAAAGGCGATAGAAAATACATGTATAGAATGAACAACTACAATGTAATCCACAATCGTAGTCCGCAAAATTTGAGCAATGCCCCACAAAAACTGAAATATGAATGGTTTCCTAAATGTGGCTATAACTCAAAAAAAGATGAAGGTTCACAAAGACAATAGAAAATATGCATACAAAATGGACAACTATAGTGCAATCCACAATCATTGTCACCAAAGTTGATCGATGGCCCATGAAAACTCAAATATGAGCGGTTTCCTAAATAAGACTATAACTCAATAAAAAATGAAGGTTCACGATAGGCAATAGAAAATACACGTAAATAATTCACAACTATAGTGTAATCCACAAGCGTAGCCACCGACATTGTACGATGGCCATTCTCTACAAAACCCATTTCTCAGATTTTTCATAAAAACATTCAAAAAATTGCCTATGTTACCTCTGCTGCTTCTACTTTTCATAAAAAATTATCTTTTTCAAAAACAATTATTTTTCAAAAAATAGACGATTTGGGTCTCTTTAGCACACGAGCACCTATAAAACCCATATTTTTATTTTTGCAAAAAAAATTGTTTCGTAGATTCTATTTTTGAGGGGTTCTTGCATGTTGGCGAAAATTTAGTTTTTCAAAAAAAAGTACAATTTGCGTCTATTCAGAATGAGATTCTCTACAAAACCCATTTCTCATATTTTTCATAAAAGATTAAAAAAAAATGCCTCTGTTACTCTACTACTTCTACTTTTCAAAAAAATCTATCTTTTTCAAGAACAACTTATTTTTCAAATATTGGACGATCTAGGTCTCTTCAGCACACGACCACCTATAAAACCCATATTTTTGATTTTTGAAAAAAAAATTGTTTTGTAGATTATATTTTTGAGGGGTTCTTACATGTTGGTGAAAAATTAGTTTTTCAAAAAAAGGACGATCTGGGTCTACTCATAGCGACATTCTCTGCAAATCCCATTTCTTAGTTTTTTCATTAAAAGATTCAAAAAAATTGCCTCTATTACCTCTACTGTACTTTTCAAAAAAAATATATCTTTTTTTCAAAAATAACTTATTTTTTCAGAAAATGGATGATCACCTCTTTAGCACACGAGAACCTATAAAAACCATATTTCGATTTTCCCAAAAAAGATTGTTTCATAGATTTTATTTTTGAGGGGTTATTGCATGTTATTGAAATATTAGTTTTTCGAAAAAAGGACGATTTGGGTATACTCAAAACAACATTCTCTACAAATCCCATTTCTTAGTTTTTTCATAAAAAGATTCAAAAATTTTGCCTCTGTTACCTCTACTGTACTTTTCAAAAGAATATATCTTTTTCAAGAATAACTTATTTTTTCATAAAACAGATGATTTGGATCTCTTTAGCACACGAGAACCTATAAAAACCATATTTTGATTTTCCCAAAAAAAATTGTTTCGTAGATTTATTTTTGAGGGGTTCTTGCATGTTATTGAAATATTATTTTTTCAAAAAAGGACAATTTGGGTCTACTCAGAATGACATTCTCTAAAAAACCAATTTCTCATTTTTTTCTTAAAAAGATTCAAAAAAATTTCCTCTATTACCTCCATTGCTTCTACTTTTTAAAAAAACATCTTTTATAGAGACATCTTATGTTTTCCAAAACCGAACAATCTGGGTCTTTTGAGCACGCAAGTACCTATAAAACCCATATTTTTGATTGTCCCAAAAAAAATTGTTTTGTAGATTCTATTTTTGAGGGGTTTTTGCATGATGGTGAAATATTAGTTTTTCAAAAAAAGGACGATCTGGGTCTACTCAGAATGACAATATCTGCATAGCCCATTTATCCCACTTTTCATAAAAAGATTTTAAAAAATTTCCTCTCTTACATCTACTACTTCTACTAAATTCAAAAAAATCTATCTTTTTCAAAAAGAAGTTATTTTTTTCAAAAAAACCCATATATTCGATTTTCCAAAAAAAATTGTTTCATAGATTCTATTTTTCAAAATAAGGACGATCTCAGTCTACTCAGAACGAAATGCTCTACAAAACCTATTTCTTAGATATTTCATAAAAAAGATTCAAAAATTTTGACTCTGTAACCTCTATTGCTTTTACTTTTCAAAAAATCTATCTTTTTAAAGAACAGCTTAGTTTTTCAAAAAATAGACGATCTGAATCTCTTCAGTACAACACCTATAAAACCCATTTTTTTTATTTTCCCCAAAAAAATTGTTTTCTAGATTGTATTTTTGAGGGGTTCTTGGATGTGTTTGAAAAATAAGTTTTTTGAAAAAAAGACGATCTGGGTCTACTAAGAATGACAATCTCTACAAAACCCTTTTTTTTTATTTTTCATAAAAAGATTCAAAAAAGTTTCCTTTGTTACCTCCATTACTTCTACTTTTCAAAAAAATCTCTCTATTTCAAGAACAACTTATTGTTTCAAAGATCGGATGTTTTGGGTCTCTTGAGCACATGAGTAATTATAAAACCCATATTTTCAATTTTCCCATAAATAATTGTTTTGTAGATTATATTTTTGAGGGGTTCTTGCATGTTGGTGAAATATTAGTTTTTCGAAAAAAGGACAATCAATCTACTTTTGTGACTACAATTGTGGATTACACTATAGTTGTGCACTTTGTATGCTTATTTTCTTTCGCTTTTCACAAACCTTTAATTTTCATTGTGATATAGCTGCACTTAGGAAACCGCTCGTGTTCGAATTTTCGTGGGCCATCGTTCAACTTTCGTGCTTACGATTGTGGATTGCATTGTAGTTGTCCATTATGCACACGTATTTTTTATTGCCTTTCATGAACCTTCATTTTTTGTTCAATTATAGCCAAATTTAGGAAAATGCTCGAGTTTGAGTTTTCGTGGACCATTGATAAACATTGGTGACTACGATTGTGTATTGCACTGTAGTTGTGCATTATGAAATCTAATTTTTTGTACGCGTATTTTCTATCACATGTCACGAACCTTCATTTTTTGTTTAGTTATTCCCACATTTAGGAAACCGCTGGTGTTTGAGTTTTTGTGGGCTATTGTTCAAATTTTGTGACTTCGCTTGTGGATTACACTATGGTTGTGTGTATTTTCTATTGCCTTTCGGGAACCTTCATTTTTTGTTGAGATAGCCACATTTAGGAAACCGCTCATGTTTCAATTTTTTTGGGCCATCGATCAACTTTCGTGACTATGATTGTGGATTGTACTATAGTTGTGCATTATGTATGCATATTTTTAATCGCCTTTCATGAACCTTCATTTTTTGTTGAATGATAGCCACATTTAGGAAAATGATCTTGTTTGAGTTTTCGAGGGCCATTATTAACCTTGGTGACTACAATTGTGGATTACACTGTAGCTGCGCATTCTATTCATGTATTTTCTATCGCCTTTTGTGAAGCTTCATTTTTTCTTGAGTTATAGCGACATTTAGGAAACCGCTCATGTTTGTGAAAGGCATTAGAAAATACGTGTATAGGATACACAACTATAGTGTCATCCATAATCGTAGTCACCAAAGTTGATCGATGGCCCATGAAATTTCAAACACTAGCGTTTTCCTAAACGCTGCTGTAACAAAACAAAAAATGAAGGTTTGTGAAAGGTAATAAAGAGTATGCGTAAAGAATGCAACATTAAAGTACAATCCACAATCATAGTCACCAATGTTGACTGATGGCCCAGAAAAACTAAAACATGAGTGGTTTCCTAAAATCAAGGTTCACGAAAGACAATAGAAAATATGCGTATAAAATGCACAAATAAAGTGTAATCCACAAGCATAGGCAATAAAGTTGATTGATGGCCCACGAAAACTAAAACTCGAGTGGTTTCCTAAATGAGTCTATAAGTCAACAAAAAATGATACTTCACGAAAGGCGATAAAAAATAAACATACATAATGGACAACTACAGTGCAATCCACAATCGTAGTCACCAAAATTGATTAATAGCCCACAAAAACTTAGACACGAGCGGTTTCCTAAATGCGGCTATAACTCAATAAAAAATGAAGGATCACAAAAGGCCATAGAATATATGGTTACATAATGGACAACTATAGTGCAATCCACAATCGTAGTCACCAAAGTTGATCGGTGGCGCACAAAAACTCAAACACGAGCGGTTTCCTAAATGTTGTTATAACTCAAAAAAAATGAAAGTTTGCGAAAGGAGATAGAAAATATGCGTATAGAATAGACAACTACAGTGCAATCCATAATCATAGTCACTGAACATGATTGATGGCCCACGAAAACTCAAACACGAGCAGTTTCCTAAGTGCGGCTATAACTCAACAAAAAATTAAGGTTTGTGAAAGGCGATAGAAAATACGCATATACAATAGACAACTATAGTCCAATCCATAATCATAGTCACTGAACATGATTGATGGCCCATGAAAACTCAAACACGAGCAGTTTCCTAAGTGCGGCTATAACTCAACAAAAAATTAAGGTTTGTGAAAGGCGATAGAAAATACGCATATACAATAGACAACTATAGTGCAATCCACAATCGTAGTCACCAAAGTTGATAGATGGCCCACGAAAACTCAAACATGAGTGGTTTCCTCAATGTGGCTATAGCTTGACGAAAACTGAAGGTTCGTGAAAGCCAAAAGAAAATACGCATACAGAATAGACAACTACAATGTAATCCATAATCGTAGTAACCAAAGTTGATCGATGGCCCATGAAAACTCAAATATGAGCGGTTTCCTAAATACAGCTATAAGTCAATGAAAAATGAAGGTTCAAAAAATTTGATAGAAAATATGCATACAGAGTGGACAACTATAGTGCCATCCACAATCGTAGTCACCAAGGTTGATCGATGGCCCATGAAAACTCAAATACGAGTGGTTTCCTTAGTGCGGCTATAACTCAAGTAAAAATGAAGGTTCACGAAAAGCGATAGAAAATACGCGTATACAATGCACAACTATAGTGCAATCCACAATCATAGTCACCAAAGTTGATCAATGGCCCACGAAAACTCAAACACGATGGTTTCCTAAGTGCGGCTATAACTAAACAAAAAATAAAGGTTCGTAAAAGGTGATAGAAAAAATGCGTAGAGAATAAACAGCAGTGCAATCCACAATCATAGTCACCAAAGTTAATCGATAGCTCAGGAAAACTCAATTATGAGCGGTTTCCTAAATACGGCTATAACTCAACAAAAACCAAAGGTTTGCGAAAGGTGATAGAAAATAGGCTTATAGAATGGACAACTACAGTGCCATCCACAATCATAGTCACCAATTTGATCGATGGCCCACGAAAACTCAGATATGAGCGGTTTGCTAAGTGCGGCTATAACTCAAGAAAGAATGAAGGCTCATGAAAGGCGATAGAGAATATGCCTATAGAATTCACAACTACAGTGCAATGCACAATTGTAGTCACCAAAGTTGATCAACGGCCCATGAAAACTCAAACACCATAAATTTCCTAAATGTGGCAATGATTCAACAAAAAATGAAGGTTTGTGAAAAGCGATTAAAAATATGCATACATATTGTACAACTACATTACAATGCACTATTATTGTCACCAAAGTTGATCGGGCACCAAAAAATACTCAAACATGAGCGGTTTCCTAAATGCGGATATAAATTTAACAAAATATGAATGTTCACGAAAGGTGATAGTAAATACACGTATATAATGAACAACTACAGTGTAATCCTAAAGCGTAGTCACCAAATTTGATCGATGGCCCACAAAAACAAAAACACAAACACAAGCAGTTTCCTAAATACGGCTATAACTCAACAAAAAGAGAAAGTTCCTAAAAGGCGATAGAAAATACGTGTATAGAATGGAAAAAGAGAGTGTCATCTACAATTGTAGTCACCAAAATTGATTGATGTCCCACGAAAACTCATACATGAGCGGTTTCCTAAATGCGCCTATAATCCAACGAAAAAATGAAGGTTTGCAAAAGGCAATACAAAATATCTGTATAGAATGCACAACTATAGTATAATCTAGAATTGTAGTCACCAAAGTTGATCGATGGCCCAAGAAAACTCAAAATCGAGAGGTTTCCTAAATGCAGCTATAACTAAAGAAAAAGTGAAGGTTCATGAAAGGCGAAAGAAAATACATGTATACAATGGAAAATTACAATGCAATCTACAATCATAGTCACCAAAGTTGATCATTGAGCAGTTTCCTAAATGTGGCCATCGATCAACTTTGGTGACAACACTTGTGGATTAGACTGTAGTTGTGCATTCTCTACGCGTATTTTCAATCGCATTTTGTGAACCTTCATTTTTTGTTGAGTTCTAGCCGTATTAAGGAAACCACTCATGCCGTCAATGAACTTTGGTGACTACGATTGTGCATTGCACACTAGTTTTCCATTTTGTAAGCGTATTTTCTATCGCCTTTCTGAAACCTTCATTTTTTCTGACTTATAGCCGCATTTAGGAAATCACTCATGTTTGAGTTTTTGTGGGAAATCGCTCAACTTTGGTGACTACGATAGTGGATTGTACAGTAGTTGTGCATTTTGTACGCATATTTTTAATCGCCTTTCACAAACTTTGATTATTTGTTGAGTTATAGCCTCTTTTAGAAAAATGCTCACGTTTGAGTTTACGTGGGCCATCGATCCTCTTTGGTGACTAAGATTGTGGATTACACTATAGTTGTGCATTTTATAGATGTATTTTCTATCGCCTTTCATGAACCTTCTTTTTTTATTGAGTTATAGTTGCACTTAGGAAACCGCTCATGTTTGAGTTTTTTTGGAACATCAATCAACTTTGCTGGCTACGATTGTGAGTTGCATTGTATTTGTACAATATAAAAGCTAATTTTCTATCGCCCTTGATGAAACTTCATTTTTTGTTGAGTTATAGCAGCATTTAGGGAACCGCTCATGTTTGATTTTTTATGGGCCATCGATCAACTTTGGTGTCTATGATTGTGGAGTGTAGTATAGTTGTGCATTTTGCACGCATATTTTTAATCGCCTTTCACAAACCTTTATTTTTTGTCGAGTTATAGCTGCATTTAATAAAATGCTCGTGTTTGAGTTTTCATGGGCCATTGATAAACTTTGGTAACTACGATTGTGGGTTCCATTGTAGTGTTGCATTCTATATTTGTATTTTCTATCGACTTTCATGAACCTTCACAAACCTTCATTTTTTGTTGAGTTATAGCAGCATTTAGGAAAACGCTCTTGTTTGAGTTTTCGTGGGGCATCGATAAACATTGGTGACTATGATTTTCAATTACGCTGTAGTTGTGCATTCTATATGCATATTCTCTATCACCTTTGACGAACCTTCATTTTTTGTTGAGTTATAGCCGCATTTAGGAAACCGCTTGAGTTTGAGTTTTCATGGGCCATCAATCAACTTTGGTGACTATGATTCTCGAATACGCTGTAGTTGGGCATTCTATATGTATATGCTCTATCACCTTTCGAGAACCTTCATGTTTTGTTGAGTTATAGCTGCACTAAGAAAACCACTCGTGTTTGATTTTTCTTTGGCCATCGATCGATCAACTTTATGGACTACGATTGCAAATTGCACTGTAGTTGTCCATTATGTACACGTATTTTCTATCGCCTTTCGTGAACCTTCATTTTTTGTTGAGTTATAGCTGCATTTAGAAAATTGCTCAAGTTTAAGTTTTCCTGGGCCATCGATCAACTTTGGTCACTACAATTGTTGATTACTCTTTAGGGTTGCATTCTATATGAATATTTTCCATCGTCTTTCAAGAAACTTTATTTTTTACTAAGTTATAGCCGCATTTAGAAAACTACACATGTTTGAGTTTTTGTGGGCCATGGATCAACTTTGGTGACTTCAATTGTGGATTGCACTGTAGTAGTCCATTTTGTAAGCGTCTTTTCTATCGCCTTTTGCAAAGCTTCAATTTTTGTTGAGTTATACCCGCATTTCCGAAACCACTCGAGTTTGAGTTTTCGTGGGCCATCGATAAACTTTGGTGACTATGATTTTGGATGACACTGTAGTTGTGCATTTTATAGACGTATTTTCTATCACCTTTCGCGAACCTTCATTTTTTCTTGAGTTATATCCGCATTTAGGAAACCGCTCATTTTTGCATTTTTGTGGGCCATCGATCAACTTTAGTGACTACAATTTTGGATTGTACTAAAGTTGTGCATTTTATACGCGTTTCATGAACGTTACTTTTTTTATTGAGTTATAGTTGCATTTAGGAAAACGCTCGTGTTTGAGTTTTCATGGGCCATCAATCAACTTTGGTAACTACGATTATGGATTACATTGTAGTTCTGCGTTCTATATGCGTATCTTCTATCGACTTTTGTGAACCATCATTTTTTGTTGAGTTATAACTGCACTTAGGAAACCACTCGTGTTTGAGTTTTCGTGGGCCATTGATCAACTTTGGTGACAACAATTATGGATTACACTATAGTTGAACATTATGTACGTGCATTTTCTATCGCCTTTCTCGAACCTTCAATTTTTGTTGAGTTATAGCGGTATTTAGGAAACTACTTGAGTTTTAGATTTCATGGGCCATCGATCAACTTTGGTGGGGACGCTTGTGGATTACAATTTATTTGTGCATTCCATACATGTATTTTCTATTGCCTTTTGTTAACCTTCATTTTTTGTTGAGTTATAGCCGCATTTAGGGAAATCGCTCATGTTTGAGTTTTTATGGGCCATCAATCAACTTTGGTGAGTACGATTGTGTATTGTACTGTAGTAGTGCATTTTCTACACATATTTTTAATCCCCTTTCACGAACATTCATTTTTTGTTCAGTTACAGCCACCTTTATGAAAATGCTCGGGTTTGAGTTTTTGTGGGCCATCAATCAACTTTGGTGAATACGATTGTGGATTACACTGCAGTTGTGCATTCTATATACATGTTTTCCATCACCTTTCGTGGACCTTCATTTTTCATTGAGTAATAGCCGCACTTAGTAAACCGCTCATGTTTCAATTTTCATAGGCCATTGATCAACTTTGGTGATTACGATTGTCGATTACACTGTAGTTGTACATTCTATACACGTATTTTCTAACGCCTTTCATAAACATACATTTTTTGTTGGGTTCTAGCCGCATTTAGGAAGTCCCTCATGTTTGAGTTTTTGTGGGCCATCGACAAACTTTGGTGACTATGATTGTGGATTGTACTGTAGTTGTGCATTCTGAACACATATTTTTAATCGTCTTTCACGAATCTTCATTTTTTGTTGAGTTATAGCTACATTTAGGAAAACACTACTGTTTGAGCCGTCATGGGCCATCAATTAACTTTTGTGACTTCGCTATTTTTTTACACTATAGTTGTGCATTTTATACGTGTATTTTCTATCGCCTTTCGTGAATCTTCATATTTTGTTGAGTTATAGCCACATTTAGGAAGCCCCTCATGTTTGAGATTTTGAGGGACATCAAACAACTTTGGTGACTACAATTATGGATTGTAAAACAGTTGTGCGTTTTGTACGCATATTTTTCAACGCCTTTCAAGAATCTTCATTTTTTGTTGAGTTATAGCTGCACTTAGGAAAACACTCGTGTTTGAGTTGTCCTAGGCCATAGATAAACTTTGGTGACTACAATTGTGGATTATAGTGAAGTTTTCATTCTATATGTGTATTTTCGGTTGCCTTTCGTGAACCTTCATTTTTTGTTGAGTTATAGCTGCATTTAGGAAACTGACGGAGTTTGAGTTTTTGTGGGCCATCGATCAACATTGGTGACTATGCTTGTGGATTACAAAATAGTTGTGCATTTTGTACACATATTTTTAATTGCCTTTCATAAACTTTTATTGGTTGTTGAGTAATAGGGTGCAATTAGGAAAACACTCATGTTTGAGTTTTTGCGGGCCATTGATCAAGTTTGGTAACTACAATTGTGGATTGTAATGTAGTTATGCATTATGTATGCATATTTTTAATCGCCTTTCATGAACCTTCATTTTTTGTTGAGTTATAGCCGCATTTAGGAAAACACTCGTGCTTGAGTTTTTGTGGGCCATCGATCAACTTTGGTGACTACAGTTGTGGATTACACATTAGTTGTGCATTCAATACATGAAATTTCTATTGTCTTTCTTGAACCTTCATTTTTAGTTTTGTTATAGCTGCACTTAGGAAACCGCTCGTGTTTGAGTTTTTGTGGGCCATCCATCAACTTTGGTGACTACGCTTGTGGATTACACTGTAGTTGTGCATTGTATACACATATTCTCTATGATCATGTTTGTGTTTTTGTGGGCCATTGATCAACTTTGGTGACTACGATTGTGGATTATTCTTTAGTTGTTCATTTTGTATGCATATTTTTAATTGCCTTGCACGAACCTTCATTTTTTGTTGAGTTATACCTACATTTAGGAAACAGGTCGTGCTTGAGTTTTTGTGGGACATCGATCAACTTAGGTGACTACGATTGTGGATTGCATTGTATTTTTCCATTATGTACACATATTTTCTATCGCCTCTCGTGAACCTTCATTTTTCATTGAGTTATAGTTGCATTTAGGAAACCACTCAAGTTTCAATTTTCATGGGCTGTTGATCAATTTTGGTAACTACGATTGTGGATTGCACTATAGTTGTCCATTATATACGTGAATTTTCTAGCGCCTCTTGTGAAATTTTTTTTATGACTTATAGCCGCATTTAGGAAATTCCTCGTGTTTGTGATTTCGTGGGCCATTAATCAACTTTGGTGACTACGATTTTGGATTAAATTGTAGTTGTGCATTCTATACAATTATTTTCTATCGACTTTCGCAAACATTCAATTTTCATTGAGTAATAGCGACATTTTGGAAATCGCTCATGTTTGGGTTTTTTGGGCCCATCGATCAACATTAGTGACTACGATTGTGGTTTGCATTGTAGTTTTCCATTCTGCAAACATATTTTCAATAAGCTTTCGTGAACCTTCCTTTTTTGTTGAGTTATAGCCGCATTTAGGAAACCGCTCGTGTTTTAGTTTTCGTGGGCCATCCATCAACTTTGGTGACTACGATTTTGGATTGCATTGTAGTTCTGCATTATGAACCCTAATTTTCTATTACATTTCGTGAACCTTCATTTTTCGTTGAGTTATAGCCACACTTCGGAAACTGCTCGTGTTTCAATTTTTGTCGGCTATCGGTCAACTTTGGTGACTACTATTGTGGATTACACTGTAGTTGTGCATTTTGTACACGTATTTTCTATCGCTTTTCACGAACGTTCATTTTTAGTTCAGTTATAGCTATATTTAGGAAAACACTCGTGTTTGAGTTTTCGTTGGCCACCGATCAACTTTGGTGACTACGATAGTGGTTTACACTATAGTTGTGCATTCTATAATTGTATTTTTTATCACCTTTCGCGGACCTTCATTTTTTCATTGAGTTATAGCCTCACTTAGGAACCCACTCGAGTTTGAGTTCTCCTGGGCCATCGATCAACTTTGGTGACTACGATTGTGGATTTTACTGTAGTTGTACATTTTGTACGCATATTTGTAGTCACCTTTCACAAACCTTCATTTTTTGTTGAGTTATAGCCTCATTTAGGAAAACGCTCGTGTTTGAGTGTTTGTGGGCAATCAATCAAACTTTGGTGGTTACAATTGTGGATTACATTGTAGTTGTGTATTTTATATGTGTATTTTCTATAGACTTTCATGAACCTTCATTATTTGTTGAGTTATAGCTGCACTTAGTAAACCACTAGAGTTTGAGTTTTCGTGGACCATCGATCAACTTTGGTTACTAAGATTGTGGATTGTACAGTTGTTGTCCATTTTTATGCATATTTTTAATCGCCCTTCACGAACCTTCATTTCTTTTTGAGTTATACCCGCATTTAGGAAAACGCACCTGTTTGAGTTTTCATGGACCATCGATCAACTTTGGTGACTACATTTGTAGATTACACTGTAATTCTGCATTCTATAAGTGTATATTCTTTCACCTTTTGCGAAATTTCATTTTTCATTTAGTTATCACTGCTTTTAGGAAATGGCTCGAGTTTGAGTTTTTGTGTGCCATAAAAAAAAATTATGTATGCTAATTTTCTATAGCCTTTCATTAACCTTGATTTTTTATTTATATATAGCTGCATTTAGGAAGTTGGGTCGTGTTTGACTTTTTGTGGGCCATCGATCAATATTGGTGACTACGTTTGTGGATTACACTGTAATTCTATATTCTATACACATAATTTTTTTTTCCTTTCACAAACCATCTTTTATTGTTTAGTTATAACCGCATTTACGAAGCCGCTCATGTTTGAGTTTTTGTGTGCCATCAATCAGGTTTGCTAACTACGATTGTGGATTGTACTGTAGTTGTGCGTTTTGTATGCATATTTTTAATTGCCTTTCACGAACCTTCATTTTTTGTGAAGTTATAGCTGTATTTAGGATAACGCTCATGTTTGAGTTTTTGTGGGCCATCGATCAACTTTAGTAACTACAATTGTGTATTACACTATAAGTGTATTTTCTATCGCTATAAGTGTTTGAGTTTTCATGGGCCATCGATCAACTTTAGTAACTACGATGGTGGATTGTATTGTAGTTGTCCATTCTCTACTTGTACTTTCTATCATCTTTCGTGAACGCTCATTTTTTGTTGAGTTATAGCCGCATTTAGGAAACCACTTGTGTTTGAGTTTTTGTGGGCCATTGATCAACTTTGGTGACTATGATTGTGGATTGTAATATAGTTGTGCATTTTGTATGCATATTTTTAATTTCCTTTTACGAACCTTCATTTTTTGTTTAGTTATAGCCAAATTTAGGAAAACGCTCGTGTTTGAGTTTTCATTGGCCATTGATCAACTTTGGTGACTACGACTGTGGATTGCACTGTAGTTGTCCATTTTGTACGCTGATTTTCTATCATCTTTTTCAAACCTTCATTTTTCGTTGAGTTATAGCCACACTTAGGAAACTGCTCGTGTTTGAGTTTTCGTGGTCCATCGATCAACTTTGGTGACTACTATTGTGGATTGCACTGTAGTTTTCCATTCTCTACATGTATTTTTTATCACCTTTCACCAACCTTCATTTTTCGTTGAGGTATAGCCACACTTAGGAAACCACTCATGTTTGAGTTTTCTTTGGCCATCGATCAACTTTAGTGACTACGATTGCAAATTTCACTGTACTTGTCCATTATGTACGTGTATTTTCTATTGCCTTTCGCGTACATTCATTTTTTGTTGAGTTAAAGCTACATTTAGGAAACTGCTCAACTTTAAGTTTTCCTGGGCCATCGATCAACTTTGGTGACTACACTGTAGGGTTGCATTCTATACGAGTATTTTCTCTTGCCTTTCGTGAACCTTCATTTTTTACTGAGTTATAGCCGCATAGGAAACCGCTCATGTTTGAGTTTTTTTGGGCCATCAATCAACTTCGGTGACTACGATTGTGGATTGCACTGTAGTTGTCCATTTTGTACGTGTATTTTCTATCGCCTTTTGGGAAGCTTCATTTTTTGTTGGGTTATAGCTGCATTTATAAAATCGCTTGAGTTAGAGTTTTCGTGGGCCATCGATCAACTTTGGTGACTACGCTTGTGGACTACACTATAGTTGTGCATTTTATACTCGTATTCTCTATCTCCCTTCACAAACCTTCATATTTCTTTCAGTTATAGCTACATTTAGGAAACTGCTAATATTCGTGTCTTTGTGGGCCATCGATCAACTTTGGTGACTACGATTGTGGATTGTACTATAGTTGTGCATTATGTATGCATATTTTTGATCTCCTTTCATGGACCTTCATTTTTTGTTGAGTTATATCCTCATTTAGGAAAAAAATCTTATTTAACGTTTTGTGGGTGATCAATCAACTTTGGTGACTACAGTAGTGCATTCGACACGGGAAATTTCTATTGTCTTTCCTGAACCTTCATTTTTAGTTTAGTTATAGCTACACTTAGGAAACCACTCATGTTTGAGTTTTTGTGGGCCATCCATCAATTTTGGTGACTACGATTGTGGATTCCAATGTAGTTGTCCATTTTTTGAGAAAATAGTTTTTTCTTGAAAAAGATTTTTTTGAAATGTAGAAGCAATAGAAACAGAGGCAAATTTTTTGAATCTTTTTATGAAAAATGGGGTAAATGATTTTTGTAGAGAATGTCATTCTAAGTAGACCCAAATCGTCCTTTTTTCAAAAAGCTAATATTTCACCAACATGCAAGAACCCCTCAAAAATAGAATTTACGAAACAATTTTTTTAAAAAAACTTAAACACGAGAAATTTCAAAAATGTGGCTATAACTCAACGAAAAATGAACTTTCATGAAAGGAGGATAGAAAATACGCTTATAGAATTGACTAGTACAACAAAATCCATAATCATAGTCACCATAGTTGATCGATGGCCCATGAAAACTCAAACACGAATAGTTTCCAAAATGCAGCTATAACTCAATGTACAGTGAAGATTTATGAAAGATGATAGAAAATACATGTATAGAATGCACAAATACAGTTTAATCCACAATCGTAGTCACCAAATTTGATCGATGCCCAACAAAAAACTCAAACAGGAGCATTTTCATAAATGTGGCTATAACTCAACAAAAAATTAAGGTTCATGAAAGGCGATTAAAAATATGTAGATGAAATGAACAACTACTGTAAAATACACAATTGTAGTCACTAAAGTTGATTGATAGCCCACAAAAACTCAATCATAAGCAGTTTCCTAAATGTTGCTTTCACACAACAAAAAATGAAGGTTCGTGAAAGACGATAGAAAATAAACATATAGAAATCAAAACTACAGTGTAATCCACAAGCATAGTCACCAACATTGATCAATGGCCCATGAAAACTCAAACACGAGCATTTTCCTAAATGCGGCTATAACTCAACAAAAAAAAGGTTCGTGAAAGGCGATAGAAAATACACGTATAGAATGCACAACTATAGTGTAATCCACAATCATAGTCACCAAAGTTGATCGATGGTCCATGAAAACTCAAACTCGAGTGGCTTCCTAAATGTGGCTATAACTCAACAAAACATGAAGGTTTGCTAAAGGCAATAGAAAATACATGTACAAAACAAACAACTACAGAGCAATCCACAATCCTAGTCACCAAAGTTGATCAATGGCCCACGAAAACTCAAACACGAGCGGTTTCCTAAATGCGGTTATAACTCAACAAAAAATGAAAGTTCATGAAAGGTGACAAAAAATACTCGTATAGAATGGTCAACTATACATTAATTGAGATATAGTCGCATTTAGGAAACTGCTAGTGTTTGTGTTTTTCTAGGCCATTGATCAACTTTGGTGACTACGATTGTGGATTACACTGTATTTATGCATTCTATACATGTATTTTCTTTCGCGAACCTGAATCTTTTGTACGATCTAGGTCTATTCAAAATGACATTCTCTACAAAACTGATTTGCCATTTTTTACATAAAAAGATTCAAACAATTTGCCTCTGTTACTTCCACTGCTCCCACCTCTAAAAAATATCTATCTTTTACAAGAATTTATTTTTAAAAAAATGGACGATTTGGGTATTTTTAGCTATTGAGCACCTATAAAAACCATATTTTCACTTTTTCCGAAAACAATTGTTTCATAGATTCTATTTTTGAGGCGTTTTTGCATGTGGGTGAAAAATTATTTTTTCGAAAAAAGGACAATCTGGGTCTACTTAGAACGACATTCTCTACAAATCCCATTTCTTAAGTTTTTCATAAATAGATTCAAAAAATTGCCTCTGTTACCTCTACTACTTATACTTTTCAAAAATAAAATCAAATTCAAGAATAACTTATTTTTTCAAAACATAGACGATCTGAATCTCTTCAGCACACCGACACCTATAAAACCCATATTTTTTATTTTCCAAAATAAAATTGTTTTGTAGATTCTCTTTTTTTAGGGGTCCTTACATGTTGGTGAAAAATTAGTTTTTCTAAATAATGACGATCTGGGTCTACTCAGAATGACATTCTCTACAAAACCCATTTCTCAGATATTTCATAAAAAGATTCAAAAAAATTGCCTCTACTTTTCAAAAAAAATTGATAAAAAGATTCAAAAAATTTGCTTCTACTTTTCAAAAAAATCTATCTTTTTAAGAACAACTTGTTTTTGCAAAATATAGATGATTTGAATCTTTTTAGTAGACCAGCAACTATAAAACCCACATTTTTTATTTTCCAAAAAAAAAAGTTTTGTAGATTCTATTTTTGAGGGGTTCTTGCATGTTAGTGAAAAATTAGTTTTTCGAAATTAGGACAATTTTGGTCTATTCAAAATGACATTCTCTACAAAACCCATTTCTAAGATTTTTCATAAAAAGATTTAAAAAAATTACCTCTGTTACATCTGTTGCTTCTACATTTCAAAAAAATCTACCCTTTTCAAAAATAACTTATTTTTTTTAAAAAACTAATCGTCTAGGAAACCATATTTCAATTTTCACAAAAAAAATTGTTACGTAGATTCTATTTTTGAGGGGTTGTTGCTTGTTGTTGAAAAATTATTTTTTTGAAAAACGGATGATCTGGATCTACTCAGAATGACAATCTCTACAAAACCCATTTCTCAGACTTTTCATAAAAAGATTCAAAAATTTTGCCTTTGTTACCTCCACTGCTTCTATTTTTCAAAAAAATTCTATCTTATTCAAGGACAACTTTTTTTTTCAAAAACTAGATGATATGGGTCTCTTGAGCACATGAATACCAATAAAACCCATATTTTTTATTTTCCCCAGAAAAAATTGTTTTGTAGATTCTATTTTTAGGGCTTCTTGCATGTTGGTGAAATATTAGTTTTTCAAAAAAAGGACAATCTAGGTGTACTCAAAATGACATTCTCTACAGAACCCATTTATCCCATTTTTCATACAAAGATTCAAAAAAATTGCCTCTATTACCTCTATTGCTTCTACTTTTCAAAAAAATATCTCTTTAAAAAAGAAGTTATTGTTTCAAAAAACAGACGATCTGGGTCTCTTTAGCACATGAGGACTTATAAAACCCATATATTTTATTTTTCAGGGGTTCTTGCTGTTGGTGAAATAGTAGTTTTTTCAAAAAAGAACAATATGGGTGTACTCAGAATGACATTCTCTACAGAACCCATTTATCCCATTTTTCATAAAAAAATTCAAAAAGTTAGCCTTTGTTACCTCTATTGATTCTACTTTTCAAAAAAAAAATCTTTTTCAAGAAGAAGTTATTTTTTCAAAAAATGGACGATCTGGGTTTCCTTAGCACACGAACACCTATAAAACCCATATTTTTTATTTGTAAAAAAAAATAGTTTCATAGATTCTATTTTTGATGGGTTCTTACATGTTGGTGAAAAAAAAGTTTTTTGAAAAAAGGACGAACTAATTCTACTCAGAATGACATTCTCGACAAAACCCATTTTTCAGATTTTCTATAAAAACAATCAAAAAATTTGTCTCTGTTACCTCTATTGCTTCTACTTTTCAAAAAAATCTATTTTTTTGAAGAACAAATAACTTTTTCAACAACCGGACAATCTAGGTCTCTTTCGCACATGGGCACCTATAAAACCCATATTTTTTATTTTCCCAAAAAAATTGTTTCGTAGATTCTATTTTTGAGGGCTTCGTGCATGTTGGTGAAAAATTACTTCTTTGAAAAAAAAACGATCTGGGTCTATTTAGAAGGACATTCTCTACAAAACCCATTTCTAAGATTTTTTATAAAAAGATTCAAATAATTTGCCTCTGTTACCTCTACTGTTTTTACTTTTTAAAAAAATCTATACTTTTCGAGAACAACTTATTTTAAAAAGAAATGGACGATCTGGGTGTCTTTAGTAGTCGAGAACCTATAAAACCCATATTTTTTATTTTCCAAAAAAAAATTGTTTCATAGATTCTATTTTTGAGGGGTTCTTGCATGTTGGTGAAAAATTAGTTTTTCAAAAAAAAGAGGATCTGGGTCTACTCAGAATGACATTCTCTACAAAACCCACTTCCAAGACTTTTCATAAAAATATTAAAAAAATTTACCTCTACTGCTTCTACTTTTGAAAAAAATCTATATATTTCAAAAATAACTTATTTTCTCAAAAAACAGACAATTTGTGTCGCTTTAGCACACGAGCACCAATAAAAACCATATTTTGATTTTCCCAAAAGAAATGTTTCGTAGATTCTATTTTTGAGAGGTTCTTGCATGTTGTTGAAACATTAGTTTTTTCATAAAGAGGAAGATCTGGGTCTACTCAAAATGACATTCTCTAAAAAACCCATTTCTCAGATTTTTCATTAAAAGATTCAAAAAATTTGCCTCTATTACCTCCATTACTTCTACTTTTCAAAACAATCTATCTTTTTCAAGACCAAACTGATTTTTTCAAAAATCAGACGATCTAGGTCTCTTGAGCACACGAGTACCTATAAAACCCATATTTTTGATTTCCCAAAGAAAAACTGTATGGTAGATTCTTTTTGTGAGGGGTTCTTACATGTTGGTGAAATATTACTTTTTCAAAAAAAGGAGGATTTGGCTCTACTAATTATGACATTCTCTCCAAAACCCATTTAGCCAATTTTTCATAAAAATATTCAAAAAATTTGACCCTGTTACCTCTACTGCTTCTACTTTTCAAAAAAACTTTAACTAGAAGAACTTATTTTCTCAAAAAATAGACGATCCATACAACATGAGCGGTTTCCTAAATGCAGCTATAACTCAACAAAAAATGAAGGTTAGCGAAATGCGATAGAAAATATGCGTAAAGAATGGACAACAACAATGCAATCCACAATCATTGTCACCAAAGTTGATTGATAGCTGACAAAAACTCAAACACTAGAAATTTCCTGAGTGTGGCTATAACTCAACAAAAAATGAAGGTTCACGAAAGGTGATAAAAAATATGTGTATAGACTGAATAACTATAGTGTAATCGACAATCATAGTCACCAAAGTTAATTGATGGCCCATGAAAACTCAAATATGAGCAATTTACTAAATGCAGCTATAACTCAACAAAAAACAAAGGTTCACAAAAGGCGATAGAAAATACGTGTACAAAATGGACAACTATAGTGTAATCCACAATTGTTGCCACCAAAGTTGATCGATGGTGCACGAAAACTAAAACACTAGCGGTTTCCCAAGTGTGGCTATAACTCGACAAAAAATGAAGGTTCGCGAAAGGTGATAAAAAATACATGTATAGAATGAATAACTACAATGTAATGACAATCGTAGTCACCAAAGTTGATTGATGGCCCACGAAATCTCAAATATGAGCAATTTCCTAAATGCGGTTATAACTCAAAAAAAAAATGAAGGTTCACAAAAGGCGATAGAAAATACGTGTACAGAATGGACAACTATAGTGCAATCGACAATCATTGTCACCAAAGTTGATCGATGGCCCACGAAAACTCAAACACTAGCATTTTCCTAACTGTGGCTATAACTCAACAAAAAATGAAGGTTCACGAAAGGTGATAAAAAATACGTGTATAGAATGAATAACTATAGTGTAATCAAAAATCGTAGTCACCAAAGTTGATTGATGGCCCAGGAAAACTCAAACTCGAGCGGTTTCCTATATGCGGCTATAACTTAACAAAAAATGAAGGTTCGCTAAAGCCAATAGAAAATTCACATATGCAATGGACAACTACAGTGCAATCCACAATCGTAGTCACCAAAGTTGATTGATGGCCCACAAAAACACAAACTTGAGCGGTTTTCTAAATGCAGCTATAAGTCAACAACAAATAAAGGTTCACAAAAGGTGATAGAAAATACATGTACAAGTGTACAAAATGGACAGCTATAGTACAATCCATAATTGTAGTCGCCAAAGTTGATCGATGGCCCACTAAAACTCAAACACGAGCATTTTCCTAAATGCGGCTATAACTCAACAAAAAATGAAGCTTCATTAAAGGTGATTAAAAATACGCGTACAAAATGCACAACTACATTACAATCCACAATTGTAATCACCAAACTTGATCAATGGCCCATGAAAACTCAAACACGAGCGGTTTCCTAAATGTGTCTAGAATTCAACAAAAAATGAAGTTTCACGAAAGGCGATAGAAAATACGCATATAGAATGCACAACTACAGTGCAATCCACATTCATAGTCACAAAATTTGATCCATGGACCATGAAAACTCAAACACGAGTGGTTTCCTAATTGTGGCTATAAATCAACAGAAAATGAAGGTTCATGAAAGGTGATAAAACATACGCATATTCAATGCACAACTACAGTGTAATCCACAATCGTAGTCAACAAAGTTGATCAGTGGCTCGTGAAAACTCCAACACGACTGTTTTGCTAAATGTAGCTATAACTGAACAAACAATGAAGGTTCTGAAAGTCGATTAAAAATATGTGTACGAAATGCACAACTATAATACAATCCACAATCGTAGTCACCAAAGTTTATTGATGGCCCACAAAAACTCAGACATGAGCGGTTTCCAAGATGCAGCTATAACTGAAAAAAAAATGAATGTTTACGAAAAGTGATAGAAAATGTGTATAGAATGCACAACTATGGTGTCATCCACAATCGTAGTCATCAAATTTGATAAAATTTGATCAATGGCTTATGACAAACTCAAACACGAGTGTTTTCCTAAATGCAGGTACAACTCAACAAAAAATGAAGGTTCACAAAAGGCAATAGAAAATTCGCGTATAAAATGCACAACTACTGTGTAATCCACAAGCGTAGTCACCAAAGTTGATTGATGGCCCACAAAAAATTAAATCGAACGGTTTCCTAAATGTAGCTATAACTCAACAAAAAATGATGGTTCACGAAATGTGATAGAAAATGAGCGTTCATAATACACAACTACAGTGCAATCCACAATCGTAGTCACCAAAGTTGATCAATGGTCCACAAAAACTCAAACAAGAGCATTTTCCTAATTCTCGACAAAAAATGAAGGTTCGTGAAAGGCGATTAAAAATATGCGTACATAATGCACAACTACAGTAAAATCCACAATCAGTTACCTCTACTGCTTCTACCTTTCAAAAAGATCTATCTTTTTCATGAAATTATTTTTAAAAAATGGACGATTTGGGTGTTTTTAGCTTTTGAGCACCTATAAAAACCATATTTTTTTATTTTCCCAAAAAAAATTGTTTCGTAGAGTCTATATTTGTGGGGTTCTTGCATGTTAGTGAAAAATTAGTTTTTCGAAAAAAGGACGATTTGGGTCTACTCAAAACAACATTCTCTACAAATCCCATTTCTTAGATTTTTCATAAAAATATTCAAAAAAATTTCCTTTGTTACCCTACTGCTTCTACATTTCAAAAAAAAATATTTTTTTCAACAATAACTTATTTTTTCAAAAAATAGACGATCTGAATCTCTTTAGCACACCGGCACCTATAAAACCCATATTTTTAATTTTCCAAAAAAAATTGTTTTGTAGATTCTATTTTTTAGGGGTTCTTACATGTTGGTGAATAATTAGTTTTTCAAAATAAGGACGATTTGGGTTTACTTAGAATGACATTCTCTACAAAACCCATTTCTCAGATATTTCATAAAAAAATTCAAAATAATTGCCTCTGTTACCTCTACTGCTTCTACTTTTTAAAAAAAACTATCTTTTTCAAAAACTAGGCAATTTGAATCTCTTTAGCACATGAGCACCTATGAAACCCATATTTTTTACTTTCCAAAAAAAAATTGTTTTGTAGATTCTATTTTTTAGGGGTTCTTGTATGTTGGTGAAAAAATAGTATTTTGAAATAAGGATGATCTGGGTTTACTTAGAATGACATTCTCTACAAAACCCATTTATCCCATTTTTCATTAAAAAGATTCAAAAATTTTGCTTTTGTTACCTCTAGTACTTCTACTTTACAAAAAAATCTATCTTTTTCAAGAAGTTATTTTTTCAAAAAATGGACAATCTGGGTCTCTTTAGCACAAGAATACCTATAAAACCCATATTTAAGATTTTCCAAAAAAAAAAGTTACATAGATTCTATTTTTCAGGGGTTCTTCCATGTTGGTGAAAAAATAAATTTTTAAAAAAAGGACGATATGCGTTTAATCATAACGACATTCTCGACAGAACCCATTTTTCAGATCTTTCATAAAAAGATTCAAAAAATTTGTCTCTGTTACCTCTACTGCCTCTACTTTTAAAAAAATCTATCTTTTTCGAGAACAAACTATTTTAAAAAGAAATGGATGATCTGGGTGTCTTTAGCTGTCGAGCACCTATAAAACCCATATTTTCTATTCTCCTAAAAAAAATTGTTTCGTAGATTCTATTTTTGAGGTATTCTTGCATGTTGGTGAATAAATAGTTTTTTCGTAAAGAGGACGATCTAGGTCTACTCAAAAGGACACTCTCTACACAACCCATTTCTCAGATTTTTCATTAAAAGATTAAAAAAATTTGCCTATGTTACCTCCATTGTTTCTACTTTTCAAAAACATTTATCTTTTTCAAAAACAACTTATTTTCTTAAAAATCAGACGATCTGGGTCTCTTAAGCACACGAGTACCTATAAAACCCATATTTTCAATTTCTGAAAAAAAAAATTATATGGTACATTCTATTTTTGAGGCGTTCTTGCATGTTGATAAAATATTAGTTTTTTGAAAAAAGGACGTTTTGTCTCTACTCATTATGGCATTCTCTACAAAACCCATTTACCGCATTTTTCATAAAAAGATTCAAAAAATTTGCATCTATTACCTCTATTGCTTCTACTTTTCAAAAAAACAATTGCAAAAAGAACTTATTTTCAAAAAAAATAGACGATCCGTATAACACAAGCGGTTTCCTAAATGCGGCTATAACTCAACGAAAAATGAAGGTTAGCAAAAGGCGATAGAAAATAGGCATAAAGAATGGGCAACTATAGTGCAATCCTTAATCGTAGTCACCAAAGTTGATCGATGGCCCATGAAAACTCAAACACTAGCGGTTTGCTAAGTGTGGCTATAACTCAACAAAAAATGAAGGTTCACGAAAGGTGATAAAAAATACGTCTATAGAATGAACAACTATAGTGTAATCAACAATCGTAGTCACGAAAGTTGACCGATGGCCCACAAAAACTCAAATACGAGCAATTTCTTAAATGTGGCTAGAACTTAACAAAAAATGAAGGATCACAAAAGGTGATAGAAAATAGGTGTATAGAATGGGAAACTATAGTATAATCCATAATTGTAGTCACCAAAGTTGATCGATGGCCCAATATAACTTAAACACGAGAGATTTCTTAAATGCAGCCATAAGTTGGCAAAAAATGAACGATCACAAAAGGTGATAGAAAATACATATATAGAATGCACAACTACAGTGTAATCCACAAGCGTAGTTGCCAAAGTTGATCGATGGACCACGAAAACTCAAACTTGATCGGTTTCATAAATGCGGCTAGAATGTAGCAAAAAATGAAGGTTCGTTATAGGCGATAGAAAATACACGTACAAAATGTAAAACTACAGTGAAATCCACAATAGTAGTCACCAAAGTTGATCGATGGCCCACGAAAACTCAGACATGAGAGATTTCCTAAATACAGCTATAACTCAAAAAAAAATGAAGGATTGTGAAAGGCGATAGAAAATACGCGTATAGAATGCAGGTTTCCTAATTGCGGCTATAAGTCAACAAAAAATGAAGGTTCGCGAAAGGCGACAAAAAATACATGTACAAAATGGCCAACTACAATGCAATCCAAAATCGTAGCCAACAAAGTTGATAGATGGCAAGCGAAAACTCAAACATGATAAGTTTCCTAAGTGCAGCTATAACTCAACGAAAAATGAAGGTTTGCGAAACTACAATATAATCCACAATCATAGTCACCAAAGATGATTGATGGCCCACAAAAACTCAAACATGAGCCTTTTCCAAAATATGGCTTTAACTCAATAAAAAATAAAAGTTCATGAAAAGCAATTACAAATATGCGTACAGAATGCACAACTATACTACGATCCACAATTGTAGTCACCAAAGGTGATCGACAGCCCATGAAAACTCAAATACGAGCGGTTTCCTAAATGTGGCTATAAGTAAAAAAAAATGAAGGTTCGAAGAAGGTGATAGAAATTACGCATATAGAATGCACAACTATAGTGTAATCCATAATTGTAGTCACCAAAGTTGATTGATGGCCCTTGAAAACTCAAAATCAAGCGATTTCCTAAAAGTCGCTATAACTCAACAAAAAATGAAGGTTTGTGAAAGGCGATAGAAAATACACGTATAGAAAGGGAAACTAAAATGCAATCCACGATCATAGTCACCAAAGTGGGTCGATGGCCCACGAAAACTCAAACACGAGTGGTTTCATAAGTGCAGCTATAACTAAACAAAAAATGAAGGTTCGTGAAAGGTGAAAGAAAATACATGTATAGAATGCATAAATATAGTGTAATCCACAATCGTAGTCACCAAAGTTCATCAATGGCCCACAAAATCTCAAACACAAGCGGTTTCCTAAAACCGGATATAACTCAACAAAAAAAGAAGGTTCGATAAAGGCAATAGAAAATACACATATAGAATGCACAACTGTAGTGTAATCCACAATCGTAGTCACCAAAGTTGATCGATGGCCCAGGAAAACTCAAACTCGAGCGGTTCCCTAAATACGGCTATAACTTAGCAAAAAAAGAAGGTTCGCTAAAGCCAATAGAAAATACACATATAGAATAGACAACTACAATGCAATCCACAATTGTAGACACCAAAGTTGATCGATGCCCCACGAAAAATCAAACACGAGCAATTTCCTAAATACAGTTATAACTCAACAAGAAATGAAATTTCACGAAGGGTGATAGAAAATACTCGTATAGAATGCTCAACTACAGTGTAATTGAGATATAGTGGCACTTAGGAAACCGCTAGTGTTTTAGTTTTTGTGACTATGCTTGTGGACTATAGTTGTGTATTCATTCCATACAAGTATTTTCTAAGCCTTTTGTGAACTTCATTTTTGTTGACTTATAGCCGCATTTAGGAAATCACATATGTTTGAGTTTTTGTGGGCCATCAATCAACTTTGCTGACTATGATTGTGGATTGTACTGTAGTTGTGCATTTTGTATGCATATTTTTAATTGCCTTTCATGAACCTTCATTTTTTGTTGAGTTATAGCCAAATTTAAGATAACTGTCGTGTTTGAGTTTTCTTGACCCATAGATCAACCTTGGTGACTATGAATGTGAATTCTATTGTAGTTCTATATTCTATATGCATATTTTCAATTGCCTTTGACGAACTTTCATTGTTTGTTGAGTTATAGCCACATTTAGGAAAACGCTCGTGTTTGAGTTTTCAAGGGCTATCGATCAACTTTGGTGACTACGATTGTGGATTGCACTGTAGTTGTCCATTTTGTACACGTATTTTCTATTGTGTTTCGTGAACCTTCACTTTTTGTTAAATTATAGCTGCATTTAGGAAACCTCTCGAGTTTGAGTTTTCGTAGGCCATCATTAAACTTTGGTGACTAAGCTTTTGGATTACACCGTAGTTGTGAATTCTATACGTGTATATTCTATCACCTTTCGCGAACCTTAATTTTTTGTTGATTTATAGCCACATTTAAGAAAACGGTCATGTTTGAGTTTTCTTGAGCCATCGATCAACCTTGGTGACTATGACTGTGAATTGTACTGTAGTTGTGTATTGTATATGCATATTTTCAATCGCCTTTGATGAACTTTCATTGTTTGTTGAGTTATAGCCACATTTAGGAAAATGCTTGTGTTTGACTTTTCGAGGGCTATCGATCAACTTTGGTGACTACGATTGTGGATTGCACTATAGTTGTCCATTATGTACATGTATATTCTATTGTGTTTCGCGAACCTTCTTTTTTGTTAAATTATAGCTGCATTTAGGAAACCACTCGAGTTTGAGTTTTCGTAGGCCATTATTAAACTTTGGTGACTACGCTTTTGGATTACACTGTTGTTGTGAATTCTATATGCGTATATTCTATCACCTTTTGTGAACCTTAATTTTTTGTTGAGTTATAGCCACATTAGGAAATCGCTCGTGTTTGAGATTTTGTGGGCCATCGATCAATTTTGGTGACTACGATTATGGATTACACTATATTTATGCATTCTATAAAGGTATTTTCTTTCACCTTTCATGAAAATTCATTTAGTTTTTTTTTTTAAAGTATGATTCTGGTCTATTCAAATGACATTCTCTACAAAACACATTTCCCATATTTTTCATAAAAAGATTCAAAAACTTTGCCTATGTTGCCTCTACTGCTTCTACCTTTCACAAAAAAATTCTTTTTCAAGAACTTATTTTTTTAAAAATGGATGATTTTGGTGTTTTTAGCTGTCGAGCACCTATTAAAGCCATATTTTTTATTATCCCAAAAAAAAAAATTCATAGATTCTATTTTTGAGGCGTTCTTGCATGTTGGTGAAAAATTAGTTTTTCAAAAAAAGGACGATCTGGGTTTACTCAGAACAACATTCTCTACAAATCCCATTTCTCAATTTTTTTATAAAAAGATTCAAAAAATTTGCCTCTATTACCTCTGCTGCTTCTACTTTTCAAAAAAATCTATCTTTTTCAAGAATAACTTATTTTTTCAAAAAATAGACGATCTAAATCTCTTCAGCACACCAACACCTATCAAACCCATATTTTTTATTTTCGAAAAAAAATTGTTTTGTAGATTCTACTTTTGAGGGGTTCTAGCATGTTGGTGAAAAATTAGTTTTTCAAAAAAAGGACGATCTGGGTCTACTAATAATGTCATTCTCTACAAATCCCATTTCTTAGATTTATAATAAAAAGATTCAGAAAATTTGCCTCTGTTACCTCTGTTGCTTCTACTTTTCAAAAAATTCTATCTTTTTCAAAAATAACTCATTTTTTCAAAAAATAGACAATTTGAATTTCTTCAGCACACTAGGACTTATAAAACCCATATTTTTTATTTTCCCAAAAAAAATTGTTTCGTAGAATTCTATTTTTGAGGGGTTTTTGCATGTTGGTGAAAAATTAGTATTTTTAAAAAAGGATGACCTGGGTCTACTTAGAACAACATTCTCTACAGAACCCATTTCTTAGATTTTTCATAAACATATTCAAAAAATTCACCTCTGTTACCTCTACTACTACTTTTCAAAAAAATCTATCTTTTTCCAAAATAACTTATTTTTTCAAAAAATGGATGATCTGGGTCTTTTTAGCATACTAGCACCTATAAAAACTATATTTCGATTTTCCCAAAAAAAATTGTTACGTAGATTCTATTTTTGAGGGGTTCTTGCATGTTGTTGAAAAATTAGTTTTTTGAAAAAAGGATGATCTGGGTTTATTCTGAACGACAATCTCTACAAAACCCATTTCTCAGTTTTTCAATAAAAAAGATTCAAAAAAATTTCCTTCGTTACCTCCACTACTTCTACTTTTCAAAAAATGCTATCTTTTTCAAGAACAACTTATTTTTTCAAAAACTGGATGATCTAGGTCTCTTGAGCACACAAGTACCTATAAAACCCATTTTTTTTTTCCCAGAAAAAATTGTTTCATAGATTCTATTTTTGAGGGGTTCTTGCATGTTGGTGAAATAATAGTTTTTCGAAAAAAGGACAATTTGGTTGTACTCAGAACGACATTCTTTACACAACCCATTTATCCCATTTTTCTTAAAAAGATTCAAAACATTTGCCTTTCTTACCTTTATTGCTTCTACTTTAAAAAAATATATTTTTTTCAAGAAGTTATTTATTCAAAAAACAGACGATTTGGGTCTCTTTCGCACACATTCCTATAAAACTCATATTTTCAATTTTTGGAAAAAAAATAGTTACGTAGATTCTATTTTTGAGGGGTTCTTGCATTTTGGTGAAAAAATAGTTTTTTGAAAAAAGGACGACCTTGGGTCTAATCAGAACGACATTCTCGACAAAACCCATTTCTCTTATTTTTCATAAGAAGATTCAAAAAAAAATTCTCTGTTACCTCTACTGCTTCTACTTTTGAAAAAAAATCTATATTTTTAAAAAACAAATATTTTTTGCAAAAATTGGACGATCTAGGTCTCTTTAGAACATAGGCACCTATAAAACCCATATTTTTTATTTTCCCAAAAAATATTGTTTCGTAGATTCTATTTTTGAGGGATTCGTGCATTTTGGTGAAAAATTAGTTTTTCAGAAAAAAGACGAACTGGGTCTAGTTAGAGCGATATTCTCTACAAAACCCATTTCTCTAATTTTGCATAAAAGGATTCAAAAAATTTGCCTTTATTACCTCTACTGCTTCCACTTTTGAAAAAAATCTATCTTTTTCAAGAACAACTTATTTTAAAAAGAAATAGACGATCTGGGTGTCTTTAGCTGTCGAGCACCTGTAGAACCCATATTTTCGATTTTCCCAAAAGAAATTGTTTCATAGATTCCATTTTTGAGGGGTTCTTTCATGTTGGTGAAAACTTAGTTTTTCGAAAAAAGGATGATCTGGGTCTACTCAAAACGATATTCTCTACAAAACCCATTTCTTAAACATTTCATAAAGAGATTCAAAAAATTTACCTCTGCTAGTTACCTTTACTACTTCTACTTTTGAAAAAAATCTATCTTTTCAAGAATAACTTTCGTGGGCCATCGATCAACTTTGGTGACTACGATTGTGGATTGCATTGTAGTTGTCTATTTTGTACGCATATTTTATATCACCTTTCCTGAACCTTCATTTTTTATTGAGTTATAGTCGAATTTAGGAAACGTCTCGTGTTTGAATTTCTGTGGGCCATTGATCAACTTTGCTGACTATAATTAAGGATTACATTGTAGTTGTCCATCCTATACACATATTTTTTATCGCCTTTCGTGAACCTTCATTTTTTGTTGAGCTATAGCTGCATTTAAAAAACTACTCATGTTTGAGTTTTTGTGGGTCATCAATCAACTTTGGTGACTAAATTGTGGATTGTACTATAGTTGTGCATTTTGTACACATATTTTTAATCGCCTTTCACGAACCTTCATTTTTTTGGGCCATCAATCAACTTTGGTGGCTATGATTGTGGATTACACTGTACTTGTGCACTCTATATGTGTATTTTCTATTGCCTTTAGTGAACCTTCATTTTTTGTTGACTTATAGCTACATTGACGAAACCGCTCATGTTTGAGTAATGGTTGGCTACATTTAAGAAAACACTCGTGCTTATGTTTTGGTTGGCAATCGATTAACTTTTGTGGCTACGATTGTGGATTGTACTATAGTTGTCCATTTTGTACGCATATTTTCTATCGCCTTTCGTGAACCTTCATTTTTTGTTAAGTTATAGCAACATTTAGGAAACCTCTTGTGTTTGAGTTCTAGTAGGCCATTGATCAACTTTGGTGACTACGATTATCGATTGCACTGTACTTCTGCTTTACGAACGCTAACTTTCTATCGCCTTTCGCAAACCTTCTATTTTTGTTGTGTTATAGCCACATTTAGGAAACCACTCATGCTTGAATTTTTGTGGGCCATCGATCAATTTTGTTGACTACGCTTGTAGATTACACTGTACTTGTGCATTCTATAAGTGTATTTTCTATCGCCTTTCACAAACCTTCATTTTTTGTTGAGTAATAGCTACATTGAGGAAAATGCTCATGTTTAAGTTTTCGTGGGGCATCAATCAAGTTTGGTGACTACGATTGTGTATTACGTTGTAGTTGTGCATTCTATACGCGTATTTTGTATCGTCTTTTGTGAAACTTCATTTTTCATTGAGTTATATCTACACTTAGGAAACTGCTCATGTTTGAGTATTTCGTGGGCCATCGATCAACTACGGTGACTACGATTGTCGATTGCACTGTAGTTCTACATTATGAATGCTAATTTTCTATTTCGCAAACCTTCATTTTTGTTGAGTTATAGCCGCATCTAGGAAAATGTTCATGTTTGAATTTTCAAGGGCCATGGATGGACTTTGGTGGCTATGATTGTGATTGCACTGTAGTTGTCCATTCTATATACGTATTTCCTATCACCTTTTGCAAAGCTTAAGTTTTTTTTAGTTATAGCCACATTTAGGAAACCACTCCTGTTTGAGTTTTTTTGGGCCATCAATCAACTTTGGTTACTCTAATTGGGGATTATGTACACATATTTTTAATCTCCTTTCATGAACCTTCCTTTTTTGTTGAGTTATAGCTGCATTTAGGAAACCGCTTGTGTTTGAGTTTTCACGGGCGATCGATCAACTTTGGTGACTATGATTTTGGATCTCACTGTAGTTGTGCATTTTGTATGCATATTTTTAATCTGCTTTCATGAACCTTTGTGTTTTCTTGTGTTATAGTTGCATTGAGGAAACCGCCCATGTTTGAGTTTTCGTGGGCCATCGATCAAATTTGGTGACTACGATTTGTGGATTGTACTATAGTGGTGCATTATGTAAGCATACTTTTAATCGTCTTTCACGAACCTTCATTTTTCGTTGAGTTATAATCGCATTCAAGAAAACATTCGTGTTTGAGCTTTCTTGGGCCATCAATCAACTTTCGTGACTACAATTGTGGATTACACTGTAGTTGTGCATTCTATACACGTATTTTCTATCGCCTTTCATGAACCTTTATTTTCCATTGATTTATAGCCAAACTTAGGAAACCGCTCGTGTTTAAATTTTCATGGGCCATCGATCAACATTGGTGTCTACGATTATGGATTGCATTGTAGTTGTCCATTTTATATGTGTATTTTCTATCGTGCTTCGTGAACCTTTATTTTTCTTGACTTATAGCCGCATTTAGGAAACCGCTCGTGTTTGAGTTTTTATTAGCCATAAATCAACTTCGGTGACTACGATTGTGGATTGTTCTATAGTTCTGTATTCTATATGCATATTTTCTATTGCCTTTCGCGAACCTTCATTTTTTGTTGTGTTATAGCCGCATTGAGGAAACGACTCATGTATGAGTTTTTTTGGGCCCTTGATCAACTTTCGTGACTACAATTGTGGATTGCACTGTAGTTGTGCTTTTTGTACGCAGATTTTTAATCACCTTTCACGAACCTTCATTTTTTGCTGAGTTATAGCCACATTTAGGAAAATTGCTCACATTTGTGTTTTCGTGGGCATCAATCAACTTTGGTGACTACGGTTGTGGCTTACACTGTAATTGTGCATTCTATATGCATATTTTCAATCACCTTTCGTGAACCTTAATTTTTTCTTGAGTTATAGCCGCATTTGTGAAACCGATCATGTTTGAGATTTTTGGTCCATCAATCAACTTTGGTGACTACGATTGTGGATTGTACTGTAGTTGTGTATTTTGTACGCATATTTTTAATCGCCTTTCAGGAACCTTCATTTTTTGTTGAGTTATAGCCGCATTTAGCAAAACGCTCATGTTTAAGTTTTTACTGGGTCATCAATCAACTTTGGTGACTACGATTGTAGATTGTACTCTGCAGTTGTGCATTCTATACGCATTTTTTTAATCGCCTCTCATGAACCTTCATTTTTTGTTGAGTTATACCCGCATTTAGGAAAATGCTCGTGTTTGAGTTTTCATGGGCCATCGATCAACTTTGGTGACTACGATTGTGGATTGTACTGTAGTTGTGCATTTTCTTAACCTTCATTTTTTGTTGAGTTATATCCGCATTTTGCAAATCACTTGTGATTGAGTTTTTGGGGGGCATTGATCATCTTTAGTGACTATGCTTTTGGATTACACTGTAGTTGTGCATTCTATACGCATATTTCTATGGGCTTCCGCAAAAATCTATTTTTTGTTAAGTTATAGCTTCTTTTAGAAAACTACTCATGTTTTAGTTTTTGTGGCCCATCAATCAACTTTGGTGACTACAATTGTGGATTGTACTTTAGTTGTGCATTCTTTATGCATATTTCTAATCGCCTTTCACGAAAATTCATTTTTTGTTGAAGTATAGCTGCAATTACGAAAAGAGTGGTGTTTGAGAATTTCGTGGGCCATCGATCAACATCAACTTTGGTGAATACATTTGTGTATTACACTAAAAGCGTGCATTCTATACACGTATTTTTTATTGCCTTTCGTGAACTTTCATTTTTCATTAAGTTACAACCGCACTTACTATACTGCTCGTGTTTGAGTTTTCGTGGGCCATCAAAGAACTTTGGTGACTAAAATTATGGAATGCACTATGATTGTCCATTTTGTATGCGTATTTTTTATCGCCTTTCATGAACCTTGATTTTTTTTTAAGTTATAGCCGCATTGAGAAAACCACTCGAGTTAGAGTTTTCGTGGGCCATCGATCAACTTTGGTGACTAACATTTTGGATTACATTGTAGTTGTGCATTCTACACTTTTATTTTCTATTGCCTTTCATGAACCTTTTTTTTTTTGAGTTGTAGCCACACTTAGGAAACTGCTCGTGTTTGAGTTTTTGTGGGCCATCGATCAACTTTGGTTACTACACTTGTGGATTACACTATAGTAGTGCATTCTATGTGCGTACTTTCTATCGCCTCTCTCGAAGATTCATTTTTTGTTCAGTTATGGCTGCACTTACGAAACCGCTCATGTTTCAGTTTTTTCTGCCATTGATCAACTTTGTTGACTACGATTGCAGATTGTACTGTAGTTGTGCATTCTGTACGCATATTTTTAATCACCTTTCACAAACCTTCATTTTTTGTTGAGTTATAGCCACATTTAGGAAATCGCTCATGTTTTAGTTTTTCTGGGCCATCAATTAACTTTGGTGACTACGATTGTGGATTGCACTATAGTTGTGCATTTTTTACACATTTTTAATTACCTTTAACGAACCTTTATTTTTCGCTTAGAAATAGCTGTATTTTGGAAAACGGTCGTGTTAGAGTTTTCATGTGCAATTGATCAACTTTGGTGAGTACAATTGTGGATTACATTGTAGTTGTGCATTCTTTATGCTTATTTTTTGTCGGCTTTCACGAACCTTCTTTGTTTGTTGAGTTATATTTGCACTTAGGAAACTGCTTGTGTTTAAGTTTTCCTAGGCCAACGATCGACTTTGGTGACTACGATTGTGGATTGCACTGTAGTTGTCCATTTTGTTCGCATATTTTCGTTCACCTTTCGCAAACCTTCATTTTTTGTTGAGTTATTACCACCTTAGGAAATCGATCGAGTTTGAGTTTTCATGGGACGTCAATGAAGTTTGGTGATTATGCTTGGGGATTAGACACTATAGTTGTGCATTCTATACACATATATTTTGTACACGTATTTTCTATTTCCTTTTGTGAACCTTCATTTTTTGTTGAGTTATAGCCGTATGTAGGAAACAGCTAGTATGTTAGTTTTCGTGAGTCACACATCAACTTTGGTGACTATGATTATGGATTAAACTAGAGTTGTTCATTCTATGCATGTATTTCTTATCGCCTGTTGCAACCGTTCATTTTTCTTTGAGTTATAACCTCACTTAGGAAACCACTTGTGTTTGAGTTTTCATGGGCCATCAATCAACTTTGGTGACTACTATTGTGGATTACATTGTGCTTCTGCATTCTATAAACGTATTTCTATCGCCTTAGCGCACCTTCATTTTTCGTTGAGTTATAGCTGGACTAAGGAAACTGCTTGTGTTTTAATTTTCATGGCCATCAATCAACTTTGGTGACTACGATTATGGATTACACTGTAATAGTCTATTTTTGTACACGTATTTTCTATTTCCTTTTGCGAACATTGATTTTTTGTTAAATAATAGACGCATTTAGGAAACAGCTCGAATTTGAGTTTCTGGGGGCCATCGATCAACTTTCGTTACTACACTTCTACATTACACTTTAGTTATGCATTATGTATGCGTATTTTTTATTTCCTTTAGCAAACCTTCATTTTTTGTTGAGTTATAACCGCATTTAGGAAACTGCTCATGTTTGAGTGTTTGTGGGCTATCGATCAACTTTGGTGACTACGATTGTGGATTATACTATAGTTGTGCATATTGTATGCATATTTTTAATTACCTTTCACGAACCTTCATTTTTTGTTGAGTTATAACTGCATTTTAGAATATGCTTGTGTTTGAGTTCTCGTGGGCCATCAATCAACTTTGGTCACTACGATTGTGGATTACAGTGTAATTTTGCATTCTATATGCGTATTTTCTATCGCCTTTTGTGAACCTTCATTTTTTCTTGAGTAATAGCCACATTTAGGAAACTTCTCATGTTTGAGTCCTTGTGGGATATCGATCAACTTTGGTGACTACAATTATGGATTGTATTGTCTTTGTGCATATAATATGCATATTTTTAATCGCCTTTCACGAACCTTCATTTTTTGTTGAGTTATAGCTGCATTTAGGAAAATGCTCGTGTTTGAGATTTTGTGGGCCATTGATAAACTTTGGTCACTATGATCATGGATTACACTGTAGTTGTGCATTCTATACTTGTATTTTCTATCAACTTTTGTGAACCTTCATTTTTTGTTCAGTTATAGCTACACCTAGGAAAATGCTCATGTTTGAGTTTTCGAAGGCCATCGATCAACTTTGGTGATTACGATTGTGGATTGCACTGCAGTTGTCCATTTTGTACCCGTATGTTTCATTGCCTTTCACTAACCTAAATTTTTCATTCAGTTTTAGCTATACATACAGAACCGCTGATGTTTGAGTTTTCATGGGCCATCGATCAAATTTTGTGAGTACGATTGTGGATTGCACTGTAGTTGTGCATTTCGTACGTGTATTTTCTTTTCCTTTTGTGAACCTTGAATTTTGTGAAGTTATAGCTCCATTTTGGAAACCGCTCATGTTTGAGTTTTTGTGGGTCATCAATCAACTTTGGTGATTAAGATTGTGGATTGTACTTTAGTTATGCATCTGTATGCATATTTTAATCAATTTTCAAAAACCTAAATTTTTTGTTGAGTTATAGCCGCATTTAGGAAAACGGTCGTGTTTGAATTTTCGTGGGCCATCGATCAACTTTGGTGTCTACGATTGTGGATTACACTATAATTGTGCATTGTATATGCATATTTTCTATTGCCTTTTACGTACCATCATTTTTTGTTGAGTTATAGCCGCACTGAGGAAACTGGTCATGTTTGAGTTTTTGTGGGTCATGGATTAACTTTGGTGTCCACAATTATCGATTGCACTATAGTTGTCCAGTCTATATGCATATTATCTATCTCATCTGGTGAACCTTCATTTTTTGTTGAGTTATAGCCGCATTTAGGAAAATGCTCGTGTTTGAGTTTTCGTGGGACATTAATCAACTTTGGTGACTACAATTATGGATTGCATTGTAGTTGTTCAATCTATACGTATATTTTCTACCACCTTTCCTAAAGCTTCATTTTTTGTTTAAGTATAGCCGCATTTAGGAAAACGCTCGTGTTTGAATTTTTGTGGGCCATCAATCAACTTTGGTGACTACGATTGTAGATTCCACTGTAGTTGCATAATCTATACACGTATTTTATCTCCCCATTTGCAAACCTTCATTTTTCGTTGAGTTATGGACATATTTAGCAAATATGAGTGGATTCCTGAATGTGGCTATAACTCGAGAAAAAATGAAAGTTTTCAAAAATCGATAGAAAATATGCGTACAAATTGGACAACTATAGTGCAATCCATAATTGTAGTTACCAAAGTTGATCGATTGCCCATAAAAATTCAAACACGAGTGTTTTCCTCAATGCGGCTATAACTCAACAAAAAGTGAAGTTTCGTGAAAGACGATTAAAAATATGGTTGTAAAATGCACAACTACAGTACAATCCACAATCATAGTTACAAAAGTTGTTCAATGGCCCTCAAAATCTCAAACATTAGCGATTACTAAAATGCTGCTATACCTCAACAAAAATGAAGGTTTACGGAAGGCAATAGAAAATACGTATATCTAATGCACAACTCGAGTGTAATCCACAAGCGTAGTAACAAATGTTGATCGATGGCCGATGAAAACTCAAAATCGAGCTGTTTCTTAAGTACAACTATAACTTAAAGAAAAATGAAGGTTCACAAAAGGCGATAGAAAATATGTGGTATAGAAAGAACAACCACAGCGTAATCCACAGTCATAGTTACAAAACTTGATCGACGGCCCACGAAAACTCAAACACGAGCGGTTTTCTATATGCAGCTATAACTCAACAAAAAATAAATGTTTGTAAAAGGTGACTAAAGATACATTTTAGTTATATATTCTATACGCGTATTTTCTATCGCCTTTCGGGAAACTTCATTTTTTGTTGAGTTATAGGCTAAAATAGGAAACCACTCATGTTTGAGTTTTTGTGGTCCATCAATCAACTTTGGTGACTATGTTTGTGGACTGTATTGAAGTTTTGCATTTTGTACACATATTTTTAATCGCCTTTCACGAACCTTCATTTTTTGTTTACTTATAGTCGCATTTAGGAAAAGACACATGTTTGAGTTTTTGTGCGCTATCGATCAACTTTAGTGACTACGATTGTGGATTACACTATGGTTGTGCATTTTATACACGTATTTTTTATCACCTTTTCTATCGCCTTTTGGGCCACAAAAGCTCAAACACAAGCGGTTTCCTAAGTGCAGCTATAACTCAACAAAAAATGAAGGTTTTCCAAAGGAAATAGAAAATACGTGTATATAATGCACAACTATAGCGCAATCCACAATCGTAGTCACCAAAGTTGATTGATGCCCCAGGAAAACTCAAACATGAGCGTTTTCCTCAATGCGGCTATAACTCAACAAAAAAAGAACGCTCATGATAGCCGATAGAAAATACACGTATAGAATGCATAACTATAGTGTAATACACAAGTGTAGTCACCAAAGTTGATCGACGGTCCACAAAAACTCAAACCCAAGCGTTTTCCTAAATACAACTATAACTCAAGAAAAAAAGAAGGTTCTTGAAAGGCGATTAAAAATATATGTACAAAATGCACAACTACAATACAATCCAAAATCATAGTCACCAAAGTTGGTCGATGGCCCACAAAATACAAACAAGAGCGATTTCCTATGTGCAACTATAACTCAACGAAAATGAAGGTTCACAAAAGGTGATACATAATACATGTATATAATGCACAACTATAGTGTAATGCACAATCATAGTCACCAAAGTTGATCGATGGCCGATCAAAACTCATAAAAAAGAATTTTACTAAATGCGGCTATAACTAAAAAAAATGCGGCTAACCGCATTTAGGAAACCGCTCATGTTAGAGTTTTTGTGAGCCATCAATCAAGTTTGGTGACTACGATTGTGGATTGTACTGTAGTTGTGCATTTTGTACTCTTATTTTTAATTTCCTTTCACAAACCTTCATTTTTTGTTGAGTTATAGCCACATTTAGGAAAACACTCCTGTTTGAGTTTTTGTGGGCCATCGATTAGCTTTAGTGACTACGATTGTGGATTACACTATAATTGTGCATTCTATATGCATACTTTCTATCATCCTTAGCAAACCTTCATTTTTCATTGAGTTATAGCCACACTTAGGAAATCGTGTGTGTTTGAGTTTTCGTGGTCCATCGATGAACTTTGGTGACAACAATGGTGGGTTATACAGTAGTTGTCCATTCATTACGTGTATTTCCTATAACCTTTCGCGAACCTTCATTTTTTGTTGAGTTATAGCCGCATTTAGGAAACTGCTTGTGTTTGAGTTTTTGTGGGCCATCAATCAACTTTGGTGCTTACAATTGTGGATTGTAGTGATGTGTCCATTCTATATGCATATTTTTTATCCTCTTTCGTGAACCTTCATTTTTTGTTGAGTTATAGGCTCATTTAGGAAACTGTACGAGTTTGAGTTTTCGGGGCCATTGATCAACTTTGGTGAGGCTTGTAGAGTATAATGTAGTTGTGCAATCTATACGTGTATTTTCTATCGCCTTTCGCAAACCTTCATTGTTTGTTGAGCTATGGCTGCATTTAGGAAACCGCTCAAGTTTTAGTTTTCGTTGGCCATCGATCAATTATGGTGACTACACTTGTGGATTATACTATAGCTGTGCATTCTATACGTGTAATTTCTATTACCTTTCTTGAACCTTCATTTTTTTTTTAGTTATAGCCGCATTTAGGAAAACACTCATGTTTGAGTTTTTCGTGGGCCATCGATGAACTTTGGTGACTACGATTGTGGATTGCACTATACTTGTCCATTATGTATGCTGATTTTCTATCGTGTTTTGCAATCCTTAGTTTTTTGTTAAGTTATAGCCACACTTAGGAAACCATTCATGTTTGAGTTTTCATGGCCCATCATTCAACTTTGGTGACTATGATTGTCGATCGCACTATACTTGTCCATTCTCTACATGTATTTTCTATCAACTTTCGCGGATCTTCATTTTTTTATTGTGCAATCTATACGCGTATTTTCTATGGCCTTTCGCAAACCTTCATTTTTTTAAGTTATAGCCATATTTAGGAAACTGCTCATATTTGAGTTCTCATGGGCCATCGATCAACTTTGGTGACTTCGGTTGTGGATTGAACTTTAGTTGTCATTTTGTACGCATATTTTCTAACGCCTGTCACGAACCTTCATTTTTCATTGAGTTATAGCCGCATTTAGGAAATTGGTCGTGTTTGAGTTTTCATGTGCCATCGATCAAATTTAGTGACTACAATTGTTGATTGCACTATAGTTGTCCATTTTGTAGGTGTATTTTTTATTGTCTTTCCCGATACTTCATTTTTTGTTGAGTTATAGCTGCATTTAGGATACCACTCGTGTTTGGGTTTTTTTTCAACCATTGATCAACTTTTGTTGACTGTGATTTTGGATTGTACTGTAGATGTACATTTTGTACCCATATTTTTAATCGGTTTTCACGAACCTCCATTTTTTGTTGAGTTATAGCCGCATTTAGGGAAATTCTCATGATTGATTTTTCGAGGGCCATCTATCAACTTTGGTGACTACGATTGTGGATTGCATTGTAGTTGTCAATTCTCTACATGTATTTTCTATCACCTTTCGTGAACCTTCATTTTTTGTTGAGTTATAACCAGATTTAGGAAACCGCTTGTGTCTGAGTTTTCATTGGCCATCTACCAACTTTGGTGACTACGATTGTGGATTGCACTGATGTGTCCATTCTATATGCGTATTTTTTATCACCTTTCGTGAACCTTCATTTTTTGTTGAGTTATAAAACCGCTCAAGTTTGACTTTTTGAGGGCCATTCATCAACTTTGGCAAGTCTTGTAGATTACATTGTAGTTGTGCAATCTATACGCATATTTACTATTGCCTTTCACCAACCTTTATTTTTGTTTGAGTTATAGCTGCATCTAGGAAACCGCTCGAGTTTGAGTTTTCGTGGGCCATCGATCAACTTTGTTGACTACACTTGTGGAATTCTATACATATATTTTCTATCACCTTTCTCAAACATTCATTTTTTGTTTAGTTATAGCCACGTTTAGAAAAACGCTCATGTTTGAGTTTTAGTGGGCCACCAATCAACTATGGTGACTACGATTGTGTGTTGTAATATAGTTGTGCAGTCTATACGCATATTTTTAATTGCCTTTCATGAACCTTCATTTTTTGTTTAGTTAAGCTGAATTTAGGAAAGATCGTCTGTGAGTTACTGTGGCCCATCGATCAACTTTGGTGACTAAGAATGTGGATTGCAGTGATGTTGTACATTATGTACGCTGATTTTCTATCATCTTTTGCAAACCTTCCTTTTTTGTTGAGTTATAGCCGCACTTAGGAAACCATTCGTGTTTGAATTTTCGTGGTCCATCAATCAACTTTGGTGACTATGATTATGGATTACACTGTAGTTCTCCATTCTCTATGTGTATTTTCTATCACCTTTTGCGAATCTTGATTTTTTGTTTAGTTATAGCCGCATTTAGGAAACTGTTTGTGTTTGAGTTTTCGTGGGCCATCGATCAACTTTAGTGACTACGATTGTGGATTGCACTGATGTGTCCATTATGTACACGTATTTTTTATCACCTTTCGTGAACATTCATTTTTTGTTGAGTTATAGCCTCATTTACGAAACCGCACGAGTTTGACTTTTGGATCGCCATTGATCAACTTTGGTGAGGCTTGTAGATTACACTATAGTTGTGCAATCTATTCGCCTATTTCCTATCAGCTTTCGTCAACCTTCATTTTTTTTGAGTTATAGCCACATTTGGGGAACTGCTCGTGTTTGAGTTTTCATGGGCCATCGATCAACTTTGGTGATTATGATTCTGGATTGCACTGTAGTTGTCCATTCTCTATGATTGTGGATTGTACTGTACATGTGCTTTTTGTACCCATATTTTTAATCGGTTTTTGACAAACCTCCTTTTTTGTTGAGTTATAGTTACATTTAGGAAACACACGTGATTGATTTTTTTAGGGCAATCGATCAGCTTTGGTGACTATGATTGTGGATTACATTGTAGTTGTGCATTCTAAACACCTATTTTCTATTGCCTTTCACGAATCTTCATTTCTCGTTAACTACAATTATCGATTGCACAATAGTTTTCCAATCTATATGCATATTTTCTATCACCTTTTGGGAACCTTAATTTTTTGTTGAGTTATAGCCGCATTTAGGAAACCGCTCGAGTTTCAGTTTTCATGGGCCATCGATCATCTTTGGTGACTCTGATTGTGGATTGTACTTTAGTTGTGCATTTATACACATTATTTTAATCGCCTTTTATGATCCTTCATTTTTTGTTGAGTTATAACCACATTTAGGAAAACGCTCGTGTTTGAGTTTTCGTGGGCCACCGATCAACTTTGGTGACTACAATTGTGGATTTCGCTGTACTTGTCCATTTTGTAAGCGTATTTTTTTATCGCATTTCAGGAACCGTCATTTTTTGTTGACTTATAGACGCATTTAGGAGACCGCTCAAGTTTGATTTTTCGTGGGCCATCATTCAACTTTGGTGAGTACGTTAGTGGATTATATTGTAGTTGTGCATTCTATATGCGTATTTTCTATCACCTTTCATGTACCTTTATTTTGTGTTGAGTTATACCCGCTAGGAAACCTCTCATGTTTAAGGTTTTATTGGCCATCAATCAACTTTGGTTACTATGATTGTGTATCATAATGTAGTTGTGCATTTTGTGTGCATATTTTTAACTGCCACTCAGAAACGTTCATTTTTTATTTAGTTATAGCCGCATTTGGGAAAACACTCATGTTTGAGATCTCATGGGCCATCGATCAACTTTGGTGAGTATGCTTGTTGCTTAGAATGTAGTTGTGCACTCTATGCATGCATTTTCTATCTCCTTTTGTGAACCTTCATTTTTTGTTGAGTTATAGTGGCATTTTTTGTTGCGTTATAGTGGCATTTGGGAAACTGCTCCTGTTAAAACTACATTTAGGAAAATGCTCATGATTGAGTTTTCGTGGCCCATCAATCAACATTGATGTCTACGATGTTGGATTGCATTCTAGTTGTGCATTATGAACGCTAATTTTATAGCGCCTTTTGTGAACCTTCATTTTTTGTTGAGTCGTAGCCGTATTTAGGAAAATGCCTGTCTTTGAGGTTTTTTGGACCATCGATTAACTTTGGTGAGTACGCTTCTTGTGGATTACACTGTAGTTGGTATTAGAGTAGGTATGCTCCTATATGTTGGATGACACATACTCAGGTTATCAAAGTTGGGTTTGGAGACACGAAATCCATTAGATTATCTCTCTTTGAGATGCACATAACTAAAAATGATGGATGAACAAGGTGATTCATCATACCCTTTTAGGTTGATGGTCGAAGAGGCTTTGAGAAAATAATGAGAGGAGATGATGAGTCAATTTTCATGATTGCTCCAACAAAATCAAGAAATTCTGCAACTAAACATGGTAGGCATATCATTCAATGGTCACACCCCTTTCAAGGTACAAGTAAATTTTGATATTCCAAATTTTGAAGGCAAGATTTATGCAAACATTGTGGATGATTGGTTTTCAAAACTAGAAAAATGCTTTTCTATGAATAACTTATGTGATGCCAAGAAGATAACATTTTCTCTCCTCAAGGTTGAATGCCATGGAAGCAATCATGGAAGGCTATTTTTTCTTCAAAGGAAGTTCCTGATGGCCAAGCATTGGATGGAGAGATAGATGATAGCCCCGTGTGGGGAGAATTTTTGGAATATGTCAAAGAAGAATATTTTCCTAAATACACATATGAGGAGACATATATGCAGTGGTAGTTTCTTTGACAAAAAAAGGACCAATCTGTCCAAGATTACACAAATACATTTCATGCTCCATCTGTAAAACTTGGCATCCAAGATACAAAGAAACGTTGAGTTTTGAATTACCATAGCAAGCTACATCGATATATTCAAACAAAGATTTCTTTCTTGAATAGTGAAATATTGGGAACCACCTTCAAATGTGACAAAAATCAAAGAGAAATTCAAACAAAAAGGGAAAATGAATAATAAATCAAAAGGGGATGATAGTAAAAATTTCTTAGGAAAGTAGGTCATCAACAAATTCTCCTCCCAATCATCAACATTGAATATGAGTGCCAAAAAGACATAGAAAGGCATAGGTATGTGGTGTGAAATTCATAGAATTTCTCAACATAACATGAAAGATTGTAGCATTACTAAGACATTGATGGAAAAAACACATGAAGTGGAGAAAGAATCTGATTTTTTTCTTACAAACCCTTTTGAGCAAAAGGATGTTGAACAAATCATTGAGGGAGATCCATATGCCACAATTGTCACTGCTAAATTTTTCCCTGTGAAGATGAACATTTGCTTCATTCACAAATGTGGATGAATGAAAAGGCCTTACATGTCATAGTTGATAGTGGGAGTCAAAATAATTTGATCTCTGCTAAGGCTATTAAGAGATTAAATCTGAAAACAACACCTCATCCACAACTATACTCTATGGGTTTGGTGAGCCAGGGGTGAGATATATATGCAAGAAAATAGTGTTGCTTGTCTTACTCCATCAAATCATTCAAATATGAGGTAATCTATGATGTACCACCATTGGATGTATGTGATATGTCGTTGGTACAACCATACATGTACAAGTGTCATGACATCTATGATTTTAGATCATGCAATGTTATTGTCATGATGGGTGAACAAAAATATCCAAAACTTGAGGTAAGTCTTACAAAATTTGTATCTTTAATTAGTGCAAAATATTGTAGGTGTTTGATTTCTCAAATTGGAGATTCGGTATTTTTAATGATTTTACCTAAGGAGGAAAGGTTAGTCATACGTATAAAAATCATACCAGAAAATCCATCACCACCCTTCAACAAAAATAGATGGATCAACTATTAATAAGATATCAAAATGTATTCACTTTTCCAACAAGAGTTCCACTACATTGTTATGTCAAGCATTCAATTAACATGATCCTATGGATACCATTACCAAATGGGCCACTATATAGAAGATTAGTTTCAGATAATAATGAGATCAAATGACAAATTGAATAACTAATCCAAAAGGGCCATAATCACCCAAGTGCCTCACTATGTGGAAATACAATTATTTTGGCTAAGAAAAAGGATGGAACATGGAGGAAATGCATTGATTATTGGGCCTTGAACAAGATCACCATGAAGAACACATATCCAACTCCTCGTACTGATGATCTCTTGGGCCAACTAAGGCGGGCTAATTTTTTCACCAAGATTGACATGAAATCAAGATACCACCAAGTGCCAATCAATCTATCAAATGTCAAAAATTGTGTTCAAATACAAAGAGGGACTATTTGAATGGATGATAATGCCTTTTGGGCTAACAAATTCCCATGCCACTTTCATGAGGATAATGAATAATATACTCAATTCTTTCACTATTTCTTTTGTTGTGTTCTATTTGGATGACATACTCATCTCTAGAAAAACATGAGATGAGAATTTTTAGTTTGTTGATCAACTGCTCTCAACCTTGCAATAACACAAACTCTATGTTAATAGAGAAAAATGCCCATTTGGTATGGAAAGTATCAATACTTGGGATACATTGTGGATATTAAGGGTGTTCATGTTGATCTTACAAAGATTCAAGTTATCAAAGATTGGCCTTCTCCTAAAATCTTCGTAGAAACCCGTAGCTTTTTAGGACTTGATAATTTTTATTGGAGGTTTCTAATTGGATTCTCACACTTGGCATGGCTTATGAACCAAGTATTCAAAGAAGGATCTAAATAAAAAAAAGTTGGACAAAAGTATAGCAATGAGCATTTGTGGAACTAAATAAAAGGTTATATTAAGCACCAACATTGGCACTTCCAAATCTGCAACAACCTTTTGAAATTGAGATAGATGCCTTTGAGTATGCACTTGGAGCGATGCTCATATAACATGGTCATCTAGTGGCCTACCATAGTGAAACATTCTTTGATGCAGTACACAAGTATCCTACATATGACAAGAAAATGTATGCTAATGTGCAGACTTGCAAGCAATGGAAGAACTATATTCTAGGGAAAGATATTATTGTCCATAGAAACAAAAAACCTATGCAATTCTTATACACATAAAATAAGTTATAGAATGATAGGCATAAAAGATGGTTTTCCTACTTGTAGAAATTCGATATCAATATTTTTCACAAAAAGGAAGCAGTAAGAAAGTTGCAAACTACTTGAGTAGACCTTTGATACAACACTTACCATGGTGTTGGATTCTTGTGGCCACCAAACAGAAAATTGACTTGAATTGTATGGAACTGAGTTGATTTTTCTTATGTCTACAATTGGCTAATAGAAGGTAAGTAAGTCCATGGTTTTTAATTGTAGGATGGCATTCTTTGTCACATGGGTCGCATATGTGTTCCTATTAGGGAATGATAGAAGATGATGTGAGAAGCACATTACAATAATGTTGTAGGAGACTTTGACATAGGGAAAATCATTGTTGTACTTCAAAGGTATTTTATTGGACCAAAATGCAACTTGATGTTACTTCCTATATTTGAACTTGTGAAGTATGTTCCCTCATGAAGCTTAAAAATAATAAGATAGGATTGTATATGCCTCTTCCTACCCTTGATAAGCCTTGGAAATTGGTTTCAATGGACTTCATGATTGGCCTTCCTACTACAAAATATGATCATAACTATGTATATGGTGGTAGATAAAATTTCAAAAATACAATCATGGTAGCCTAGAAGAAGGGGGCCTCAGTAGAAGATGCTGCCAATATTTTATTTGCTCATGTATGGGTTCACTTTAGAATTCCACAAAGTGTTATCTCTTATAGAGATAGCAGGTTCATCAACAGATTTTTTTCTACACTTTGGGCTATGATGGACACCAAGCTCACAAATTCTATTACATTTCATCCACAGATAGATGGGTAGAATAAGGTGGTGAATCGAATGGTAGTTCAAATTATGTGGATGTACCATTCTAATAATCCTCAAAAATGTGATGAGAGTCTTCCATATGTACAACATAGTTACAATTGTGCAATATATGGTTCCATGGGGCACAACCTGAAGTATGTCTAGGATATCAACCATCGACTCCTTTAGATATTGCACTCCCATCCATGACAAATGAGATATCACCACATGCAAAGAAGGAGATAGATAAATCCTCTAATATTGTTGAGAAGATTTATCATATCCAATAAGTTCATGAGATAGTGCAACACACCAACTTGAATTCCAAGGAGTAACATGACCAGCATCATACAACTCATCATTTTTCAAGTTGGTGAAAATTTTTGGATTCATCTCCAAAAGGAGAGACTTCAATAACCACATAGAAACCTTCATCCTCTTAGGTATGGGTCATAAACTATCCTCAAACAAGTTGGTGAGAATTTTTTTGAACTCAATTTGTCACCATTTTTGGGTCTACATCTTGTCTTCAATGTTGAATTTCTACATCCATAATTTCCACCTTTGTTAGATACCTCAATGTTGCTAAGTAGATTCATAATGCAGGCCTGAATCTTGAGACTATTGTTTTAGTTGCAATTTATCATATTATTGATGTTCATGTGAAAACTTTGAAAAGGCAACAAATTACTCTCTATCATGTGGTTCAAGAAAGACAATTCGCTCATCAAAGCAAGTGGCTTACCAAGGAGTACATTGCCAATGATTTCCTCATTTTTTGCAGATTATTGATGCAATGGGGCTAATTTACTCTCACGTGGGAAGGAATGATCTCATGGAAATCTAGGAGCACTTGGTGGTGTTTGCACAACTTACAAACATATCAAAAATCCTTTTTTTGATATTTTCTATGTTCAAGTAAATCACATTTTGGAGGCCTTAGATTGAAGAAGCATCATGGACCAACATAAATTCTTATCCAACTAGTTTATCAAATTCCTCAAATGGGTGCTTCTGTCAACCTCATCATGATTTAAATGTTTTAATAGTTGAGGACCCAGAGGTTTTAGTTAAACCTATATGCGTCGTTGTTTAAGGATAATATCAATTCTAATTTTTATATTATGAAACATAGGAAAATGGAGGTAGATCAATAATGATAGAAAAAGGGGGCATGATGCACCTATTTCCCTTAGTGTAAGGAAAGCTAAAGGTGTGGAAAAAAATATTCTATTGTCAAACCTCAGAGAAGAATGGAGATATGTCTTTAAATTTTGCAATTACAATTCATTATGATGCACATGAAAGGAATAACAAAATAGAGAAATAAACACATACACAATTAAACACCAAATTTACATGGGAAAACCCTTATGGGAGAAAAACCCACCACACCAAAGAAAAATCTCTTGTATTACAGTAATCAAATTACATACAAGTTACAGACTCTCCTTTCAGATAATTAATCTCATAGCAACAACATTTCCCTTATCAACCTCGTACAGAACAAATTTTGATCACTTTGTTATGTCTCACTATTATAATGCATATACAACATATAATGAAGAACACACACTGATCATTTGACGATTGAACCAATCGAACCAATAACAGTTACAGTATGTTGCAATGTATAGCAACAACCAAGATCGATTTCTTCTCTATACAGATGGTTCAGTTCAGTTTCCTCTGTTAAGCAACTATCGAAGTTCCTAGTCATCGAACCGCCATCTCCAAGTCAACCAAGTCAACCAAGTCCGTGATCACTCACCATACTACTGCTCGACTACTAGTAGGCTCCCAAAGTATGGCGGTAACCACACTACCGCTCAATAGCTGGAAGACTCTCGCAGGATGGCGGTAACCCCACTACTGCTAGACAGGTGAGAAGCTCCCACGGTATGGCGGTATACACCGCACTATCATGTCTCAGCTTGAAGACTCTCATGGTATGGCGGTATACTGCACTACCGCACCTCTCTCATAGTCACCAAGCGGTACAATGGTATAAGCATGAAAGTAACACTTATGCAATTCTAAGTTGATTGGTGATAGTACCAGGGTTATACCAGTGAGTTTGAGACACATTTTCTCAACAATCTCCCACTTGATGAAGAACTCATTGAACCCTTTTCAATATATGAAGTCACTGAATATTTTGGACCCCAAGGCCCATCGAACTGGCACACCACCTATACTTGTTTGTGCTCACTGGTTTCGTCAATGCATCTGCAACAATTTCTAGAGTATCCACTTTTTCTAAACAGACCTTTCCATCCTCCACTATATCTCGTACGAAGTGATACTACACATCAATATGTTTCTTCCTAGCATGGAAAGTAGGATTTTTCGCTAGACAAATAATACTCTGACTATCAAAATAAATTATGATTTTCCCTGCATCAAACCCAATGTTAGAACACAAACGTTTTAACCAGATTGCTTCCTTACATGTGTGTGTAGTTGCCATGTATTCTGCCTCTATAGTGGACAAAGCGACTATAGCTTGCCGATTGCTCATCCAACTAACTGCACCACCATTCACCATGAAAATATATATGTTTTGTTGTCAATGTCCCCTTCCCAATCAGAATCCACATACCCACGAATGTTGAGAGTCCTCTGTAATTCAACCAAATTTCCATGGTAACACAAAGCATATTCTTAAGTGCCCTTCGTATATCTAAACACTCTTTTCACAGCATCCCAATGTGTCCTTCCTAGATTCACCATAAAACGACTAAGTACTCTGACTGCTTGGGCAATGTCTAGTCTTGTACAGACCATCACATACATTAAACTTCCAACTGCACTAGCATAAGTCACTTTGGTCATGTCCTCCATCTCAGTAGGATATTTTGGACAATCTTCAACAGATAGCTTTGTTCCCTGCAAAACTGGAATAACTAGCTACTTGCAATCAGTCATACAAAATCTCTCTAGAATAGTGTTAATATACTTGCTCTGGCTGAGCCAAAGTTTTCTACTCTTTTTGTCCCTGGTTATTTCCATTCCCAAAATATACCATGTTGCACCAAGATCCTTCATTTTGAACTTTGTAGACAACTGAGATTTTAGATCAGAAATCATAAACTTACTATTCCCTATGAACAACATATCATCCACATACAGGGAAATAATTAAAATACTATCATTCTCAACTTTGTAATACACACAATGATCAGATTTTGATCTTACGAATCCCAATGACAAAACAAATGTGTCAAATTTTTGGTACCACATTCTAGGCGACTGTTTCAAACCATATAGAGATTTCTTTAACTTGCAAACCATATTTTCTTTACCTTTTTCCACAAAGTGCTCAGGCTGGGACATATAAATTTATTCTTCAAGATCACCATGAAGAAATGTTGTCTTCACATCTATCTGTTCAATCTCTAAGTCATACACTATTGCAAGTGAAAAAATAAATATGATAGACGTCAGCTTAGCTACAGGAGAAAAAATCTCTCCATAATCAATTCCCTCTACCTGGGAATATCCCTTTGCAACCAACCTCGCTTTATACTTTTTAATACTGCCATTCAAACCAATTTTCTTTTTAAAAACCCACTTGCAGCCCACAGGCTTTCTACCTTCAGGCAATGGAACCAGATCCCAAGTATCATTTTTCTTTAATGATGTGATTTCTTCATTCATGGCTTCCAACTAGGAATCTAAATCAGACATTTTAGTTGCCTCTTTTATAGTCCTAGGCTCATCAGTATTAGTAATCAAAGCATAGGAACAAGTAGAATCTAACATAGAGAACCCATACCTATCAAGTTGCTTCTTCTCATGTGTAGACCTCCTCATAAGCTGAGGTTGAGGTTGTGGTTCTTCTTTATAACTCTCAAAGCTGCTTGAACTCTCCTCAATTTTAGGTATGTTTTGACTTTTTAATTCCTCTTTATCTAGTGTGGGAGGAATTTCAACTACATCCTCTCTTTTTTTTGATTTTGTATCTGACTGCAGATCCAAAGTAGAAGGCTTTAGCTCACGAAAAATAACACTTCTATTGTACAAAACCTTCTCAGTCTCAGGATTCCAAAGCTTGTATCCTTTTATGCCAGCACTATAGCCAATAAAAATACATTTAACAGCCTTGTTTTCCAATTTAAATATTTTTTCATTTAGCACATATGCATATGCCTCATAGCCAAAGACTCAAATACGTCTTAGAGAGGGCTTCTTTCCAGACCATGCTTCCAAAGGTGTTTTATCAACAAGAGTAGAGTTAGGGGAATGATTTATTAAGTAACATGTTGTTGCAACTGCCTTAGCCTAGAATTTCTCCTCCAAGCCAGCATTGCTCAATATACTTCTTGCCCTTTCCATCACCGTCCTGTTGAATCTTTCAGCAACTCTGTTTTGCTACGGAGTATAGGGTGTAGTTTTATGTCTTTTAATTCCATGATCTTTACAATACCTTTCGAACTCATCAGAACATAACTCACCGCCATTGTCAGTCCTTAAACGCTTTATTTTTCTTCCAATTTGATTTTCCACAAGGTTTTTAAATTCCTTAAAACAACTGAACACTTCTGATTTACTTTTTAAGAAGTACACAAATTCCCTTCTCAAATAGTCAGCAATAAAGGAAACACAATATTTAGATTTTGATAACGAAGGAACACTCAATGGACCACACACATCAGAATGAATGTAATCAAGTATACAAGAAGATTTGTGAGGACTAGAATAAAATGAAACACGATGTTTTTTTCCATATATACAATGTTCACAAAATTTTAATTCAAGGTTACAGTCATCAAGCCCTTCAACCAAGTTTTTATTTTTCAAAGTTTTTAAACCTTTTTCTCCAATGTGACCAAGCCTATGATGCCAGAGCATAGTTTTTTCTGCTGGAAGTTTAATTTCCATAGATTTTGCACTATCAGGAACTTTTTCCTCCTCTCCACAAGCAACCTTTTGTGACTTTGCAGAGACACTATTACATTGAACAACAAGTGCGTCCAGTTTATACAAAGTACCAATTCGAGCACCCTTCACTAGCACCAATGAGCCTCTAGTTATTTTGCAACCATTACCAAAGAATGTGACTTGCAATCCAACATCATTCAGCTTACTAACAAAAAGTAAGTTTCAAGCCAAATTTGGTATATGCATTACATCATTGATTCCCTTCTCTCTTCCATCAGGGAAATGAATTCTGACTCTTCCTCGGCCAACAATTTCTAGAGATGAATCACTTGCTAAATATAGCTCTCCACCATCATATTTTTCATACTTTGTGAACCAATCTCTATGAGATGTCATGTGGAAAGATGCTCCAGAATCAATCAGCCAGACATCATCTGATGCCTGAGTTGCCAAGGCTGCAATGAAGGCATCTGCATCGTGAATCATTATCAAAATTCTTATTCTTCTCCTTCTTTTTCTCCTCTTTGCAATCCTTTCGGACATGACAGGATGCCCACAATTCTAGCACTTCACCTTGGACTTCTTGCCAGGAGACTTTGATCTTCCTTCTGATTTTGATTTGGACTTCTTGTCATTATTCTTGCCTTTGTCTTTCGATTTGCCTTGAACAGCAAGAGCCTCCTTCACCATCTCAAAATATTTCCTTCTCATCTCTTCTGATAAAAAAGAAGAAACAATTTCTTCCATCTTAAAATTGGATGTCATACTCCCAATAGCCATCAGCAAATGATCCCAAGAATCTAGCAAAGAACATAACAATAGCATACAATGATCTTCTTCATCAATCTTCACACCCGCATATGCTAACTGAGCAATCAACATGTTTAAAGAATTCAAATGATTAGGAACAAACGCTCCTTCCTACATTTTCAAAGAGTACAACTTCTTCCTTAAGAACAACTTATTCACCAAGGACTTGCCCTGATAAATGTCTCCCAATCTTTTCCATAAAGAAGATGTAGTCTTCTCTTCATGAATATTTAGAAGAACAAAGTCTACCAGACAGTCTTATAAACCCTTTTTCTTTTCTGTCTATGAGGTCTCAATCTTCTTGCTTCATGCCAGAAGGTTTCATTCCAGACACAACAATCCAAAGATCATGATCAACCAACAGATCTTCCATTTTGAGTTTCCACAACTCAAAATTGCTGCTATTGAATTTCTCAATTTCAATCTTTCCTAATGTACTTCCCATTGCCATCACAATTTGTAATTTAAATTACCAGACTTCTACAAGACTCCCACTAAATAGAATTGACACAAAAAACCCAACCTACCCACAAGGATAACACAATTGGCCAGGCTCTGATACCACTTGTAAGGAAAGATAAAGGTGTGGAACAAACTCTCCTATTGTCAAACCTTGAAGAAGAATGAAAATATTTCTTTAAATTTTGTAATTAAAGTTCATTATGATGCACATGAAAGGAATAACAGAATAGAGAAATAAACACATACACAATTGAACAACAGATTTACATGGGAAAACCCTTATGGGATTAAAACCCACCACACCAAAGAAAAATCTCTTGTATTACAGTAATCGAATTACATACAAGTTACAAACTCTCCTTTCAAATAATTAATCTCACAACAACAACATTTCCCTGATCAACCTCGTACAAAACAAATTTTGATCACTTCGTTATGTCTCACTGTTACAATGCATATACATCATACAATAAAGAACACACACTGATCATTCGACCATCAAACCAATCGAACCAATAATAGTTACAATATGTTGCAATGTATAGCAACAACCAAGATCGATTCATTCTTTGTACAAATGGTTCAGTTCAGTTTCCTCTGTTGAGCAACTGTCGAACTTCCCAGTCATCGAACAACCATCTCCAAGTCACCACCATCCTCCACTGATCGACATACAACTCAGCAGCCAACCAAGTCCACACTCATTCACCACACTACCACTCGACTGCTAGTAGGCTCCTGTGGTATGGTGATAACCACACTATCGCTCGATAGCTGGAAGACTCTCGTGGGATGGCAGTAATCGAACTATCGCTAGACAGGTGAGAAACTCCTGCGGTATGGTGGTATACACCGCACTATCACATCTCAGCTTGAAGACTCTCGCAGTATGGAAATATACTGCACTACCGCACCTCTCTCACAGTCACCAAGCGGTACAACGGTATAAGCATGAAAGTAACACTTATGCAATGTTGATTGGTGAAAATACCAGTACCAGTGAGTTTGAGACACATTTTCTCAACACTTAGTTCATTAGGAAAAAGAGATCCCCTAGGGAAAGATTGACTTTCAACCCTTAAGTTCAACCTTGGTGGAGATCTTGTTGTTTTCCTTATGACCTAGGACAGGGTAAATTAGTCGGAGAAGCACTATTGGGAGAAAAAACAAAAATAGTAAACAAACTCAATTATGTAAAGTAACACTTGAAACATCAAATTTAAACCTTAATCTAACAGACTACAATTTTTTGACAGATCTAGGAAAGTTATGATTTTATGCACCTATGCCAAAAAGCTCCTGGTAAGTTTCCTACTGAGACTCATTTGCCCTAGGGTGAATGGGTCTTGTCAAGGATTTCTAAAAATTCAAAATTCTGATGTGTAGCTCTTGATCTACTCTTCCAGCTTGTACCTTTCAACCTCACTTTCAGATCTATACTTGCATCAAAAACTAAAAAAAATGGTTTGTTTGTATGGGGGTTTTCCTCAGTCAAACCCCAAGTTTGGTAATTAAACCTTGATGAAAAATATAGATCCGAAATCTAAAAATGTGTGTGAGCCCTAATCTTAAGTGTGTCTAATATTGTTGAGAGCTAAAATGCAAGAAATCCTATTCAAGTGTGTTAGAATAAGATCCCTAAATGAACTTGAATGATGAACACAAGACCTAGTTAGGGAGAAGTCAAATCCCTTAATAGATCAAAAATCTTATTATACCTTGCTTTAGGTGGCTATTAGAATGAATATAGAAGATGTGATCACTAGGAAACAAGTCATTAGATCAAGGGAAATGGCTAGTTGTATATCCCAAAACCTAGAATCCATCATGATCCACCATAGGCATCAACCTTCAATCATGAACAATGCTTGATCAATCTTCACAAAATGAGCTTGAAGACCTATAAAAACAATTGAAATGCTGCTCCAAGTTCAAATTTTCTTGCTTGAATGTTCTCCTTGACCTTGAACACAAATCTTGTGAATAACTTCTTAATTTGTTTCTCAACCTAGTGCAAAATGGTGAAAATACTAGGCTTTATAGGCTTCATTTCTAATTTTCTATTTATTAAATCTCAAAATCCGACACTTAAAACTTGAACTTAGGACTTTAAGATGCCACCAAAAACATGTTTAAAATTTGAATTTGTGATCTTAAAGGGGACCCATTCACCCAAGGGTGAATGGGTCCTAACCTAAATTGCCAGGATTTTTGAGTTTCGAGGTGTTAAATTAATTAAATGCATTTGATAATGTTGGAAAATGTTTAAAATAGGCCTTGGGATACAAAAGGAATTTAGGGGCCTATTTAGGAAGGGTAAAATGCATAAAATTGAGGTCACTAAAATAGGTCCAAATTAAGTGTGAAATTGTACTATCACATAGAAAGGAGTACAATTTTCTACACTACATTTAGCCTCCACTTTAGTGGCCATATGACACTATGTGCATATACAAGCTAAAGGACTTAGATCATACTATAAAAAGGATACTCATATGGATTTTTCGCAAACAAGGAGAATGAAGCCCCCACTATAGCCATCTGCAAAACCACAATGTTATGAATTGCATCCTGCAAAATTGATTTGTTAGTCGCCAAAATCAAACTTCTACAGAGGATCGAATTTGAGGGTAGATGTATGCCCCCCTCATTTTGCTTGCTTTATGGAGGAGGAATCAGGGTAGCAATCTAACAACATCGAAGTGCTTTTTTTGATGATGTGAATGATTAATATAGGGTATGGAGTCTACAACACCACATATTGATAGGAATTGAATAAGATTGGGGACAAAACCATGAATCCAATGCAACAAATGGCATTGAAAATGGATTTCTCTAGCCCCCAATATGTTTTTTTGAATAAAATGTACTTAGAATAAAATATGTTTTCTTTAATAGAGTTGAGTATGTATGATTGAAAATGATATTTCTATCATTTTGACATTTACCTTTTGAGAATTTACCTTGTTGCAGAGTGAGTGAAAATGTCAAGCCAATGCTCATACGAGCCTCCTAAGTTGACCGTTTTGAGAGATGAAGTGGCATCTGGTGTGCTCCAGGATACAGTTAGTCTATTTTTCTCTACTTTATCTTAACATTTTTACTTTTATATAATTTTTTCGCATTTCTAGGAGGCTTTAGAACCCCATCCAAAAATGCCACAAAGCATCTTATTTTTTTGCAAAGCATCCCAAAATGGCTAAAGTGTCCAAGACCCCAATCCAAAATTGGCCCAAGTGTCCTAGAGAAACTTTAGGTTATTTTTTATTGATTAATGATTATTTTTATGCCTATTGTTGATGAATTATTTCTTCTTTTCCAGGTTCCACCATGTGCATGCCAGCGGTTGGGGCTAGACTGTTTTCATTTCTCCTGGAGAAAGTTACATGATTGACCACGAAGGAGATATATACTTTGTGTGAGACAGGATTATTTTGGATATATACTATGCCACCGATGAGATACCAAGATTCCATTTTAATGGAATTAGTGGAGATATGGGACATAAATACCTCCACATTCCATCCACTTTCCAAAGAGATGACGATGGCACTTGAGGATATTCACTGTTATTCGGACTATCCATTCAGTGTGAGATATTCCACATTGAGGTGGATTGCTCACACACACAGATGCGTCGAGATATAAAGTACTGTACTAGTCGGCCCATTACGTTGGCCAAGATCAGGCCACACGTGGGCTGAAATGGATCCTGCATGCACACTCACCATTGATGTGATAGATCATGGTTGTTACTATGGCATTGGCTCTTGTTCCTGATGGGAGAGGTGCACACCTAGATGGTGGCCTTGTTCACACTATCTACAAGATGGAGCGTCATCAGACCATTTATGCATGGGATCATAGTATGTTAGCTCATCTTTACTATGATCTTGAGTAGTTCATGTATAGAGAGTTGAATAGTATAGTACATTGTACACTCTTGCATGCCTTCAAGAATATTGCATGTACTAGGCCTACACGTTATCCCATAGTAGCAACCTTGGGGTATCCATGAACTTTCAGTTATACTCTAAGATAGGCTTGAGGGGTTGGATACTTACTATATTGGCGAACTCAATTCAATTATCTAGAGGATGAGGAGGTAGTATGAAAACCCTACCTCACTATACCCCAGTGGCTAGATCTCACACGGCAGCTTGTTAGGATGCAACAGGACAGGCTCTTATTGGGTCGACATGACTATATAATTATGTCATTTTACTATGATTGAATGATGTAATAGTTTGGGCAGATCCAAGTACCACTAAGGCCTTGACCCACCTACCTAAGATCAACACACAGTGGCTCCAGACCTAGAGACATTTGGCATCCAATGGTGAATGACGTGGACTTCAATGACTTGGATGACAAGGACCATGATGTTCCCCCGCCATCGGACCTAGATGATGTAGCACCACTATAGCCTATGAGCATTAGTGGGAAAGAGCTCAACTAACGCACATCTTCTCTTATGATCATCCCATAGGCTTTGTTGGACCTTTTCTGGGTTAGTGAGATGAGAAATAGAAGGTAGTTGATGGAGACACAGAGGAGGAGGATAGAGCAGATGACCTAGGGGTAAGGATGAGGAGGATCCCAAGCCAATGAGTAATGCTTCTGATGAGTTGGATGAAGCCACGAATTCCCTCGAGGAGAGATATGTACCTCATTCATGAGTCACCTAGGCATAGTCAGTAGTTGCTAGAGGCATCAACATTCATGAGCATGGAGAGGCCAGTGGCACTACACCTTCCACACTTCCAAAACATGAGGGTCCCATCACCCCACATCGAGACCCCAAGTGGTAGGCTAGAGATCCAGGTGATGATATGCTATTATGTCTTTGTTATGTTTTTATATTCTTTATTTTTTTCTTCGTGTAGTGTCTACGCAGGAGTGGCTAGGCATCTTCCATCAATTCACTGCAAATATGGCCCCTCCCTTACCCCCAAATATAGACATACAGGTAGAGCATATGCCACCACCTAGCACAGGGTGACATGCTGACCTTTTTGAGCCTCTAGCAAGACGGAGGACTACGTACAAGGTGGCCACGAGGCGTGATGACCTATCCACTGTTGGGGAGGAGCGATCGAGAGGCGAGCTTACACAGTTGCAAACTACATATGAGGAGATTTGAGCTTACCAAGTTCCGGTCGATAGAAAGGCATAGGCCTTCATGTGATCGAAACTCATCAGGTTGTAGGGGGAGATCACTAGATTTCAGGTTGAGATAGATAGCATCGATCAAGAGTGTGTGGTGGCTATGGTATGGGAGGGGATTGCATTAGGTGAAGCACGGGGCCTACAAGAGTAGATGAGCTATAATAGCATATCACGGTCCACCTTCTCATGAAGGGCACTACCTTTAGGCCCTGAGGAGTCTAGGAGTCATAGGCCTTACTGGCATATTGCATTTGAGATGGATGTATATAAATATTTCATGATATATATATGAGTATTTTATGTTTGTTTGGATTTAGATGGAAATGTGATCTATTAAATAATCTTTTTCAATAGTATTTAATAAACATCTACATGATCTAAGTTTATATTAGATACTTCATTTTGATTAAGTGCTATGTGTTAAACTAAAATTCACTTAAGATCTAATTAAGAAATTAAATACATGTAATGATCTAATTTAACACAACACACATGATATTTAAACAGTATGCAATAATAAAGTAATAATTCAACATAGTGAACAATAACTCTACATAATTTAAGACAAACAAGGAATTTATGTCAAGAATGAAGGAATGTGAGATAAAATAGAAAACTATCTACTAAATATAACAACATGCTTTAATACACATACTATTCAAAGATAATGCTAAATGTAATATATGTGAAAATGTGCAACGTTGATAGGTTCTTTGAGAGGTGTTCCATCTATTTCCATTAATGTATATGCACCAAACCCATAGCTTTCATTGATTATATAGGGTCCTAACCAATTTGGACTAATTTTTTCTTTTTCACTTGGGGTGGCATTAGCATTACGTTGATTCTCATATAACACCAAATCACCTTTGTTGAATGAGTGGGGAATGACATTATTATTGTAACTACATTGCATTCTTTTGGAATGGGCTTGAAGATGCTCAATAGCATCAATGTGTTCATCAAGAATTTCCAATTGTTGTAATTGTTTTTCTTTATATGTAGTTCCATCAATAAGCCCTCTAAGAGAAATCCTTAGTGAAGGGGTTTCTAACTCTAAAGGAATTATTGCATCGACACCATAAACAAGGTTCTAAGGTGTGGTTCCTATAGGTGTTCAAACACTGGTGCGATAAACCCACAATGCATAGGATAACTGAGTGTGCCAGTCCTTATTGTATTTGCTTACTATTTTTCTCAGGATTTGTTCGAGAGTTTTATTAGTTTATTCGGCTTGACCATTAGATTGTGGGTAGTAAGGTGTTGAAAAATGGTGTTGAATGTGGAATGTTTCCAAGAACTTCTTCACAACATTGTTCTTAAATGGGGTTCCATTATCTGAAACCAATGTGGAAGGAAGGCCAAAGAGAGCAATAATGTGTTCCACTATGAAATGAAAATTTTCATTAGATGTTGTCGAGTGAAGAGGAATGGCTTCTACCAATTTTGTTAAATTATCTATTGTGGTAATTATGAACGTGTGTCCCGAAGTAGAGGAAGGATATATCTTCCCAATGAGATCCAAACCCCAAATTGAGAATGGCCAAATAGGAACTTGGGCATGAAGTTTGGAAGCAAGAGCATGGATCAAATTGTTATGTTCTTGGCATTTGTGACATTTCTTAACATACTCTAAACAATCTTGTTCCATATGTCTCCAATAATATCCCATGTAGATTAATTTTTTAACTAGTGATATTCCTCCAAAATTGTCCCCCACAAGCACCAACATGAGCTTCAAGGGCTATAGGGATTTCTAATTGTTTAAGACATCTAATAAAAATACCATCAAAGGATCATTTGCATAAAACATTTGCTAGGATGACATATCGAGTAGCAAGTTTTTGAATGCGAGCTCTAGTGTTCTTAGTGGTAGGTTCATGAAAGGTACCTTCTTTTAAGTAGTTGAATATTTGTGTGTACCATTCAAGAGAATCTTCAGTAGTTTTCACTAACGCTTCTTTCACTTTTTCATCTATCGATGGGTTTAGAATTGTGTGGACGACAAATGTAAAATCCATAGAAGGATCATCAGGAGATACAAGGGAAGAAACACTTGCCATTGCATCCACATGTTGATTATCCTTTCAAGGAATATTATCAATGGTGTATGATTCAAAGCATTCCAACAATGTCATCGTGAGGTTTTTATATTGAACTAGTTTACTTTGTTTTTCTTGGTAGGACCCATTTATTTGCTTAATGACCAATTGATAATCATCAAATATGGAAATATGTTGGACACCTAAGGATAACGCTGCACATATTCCAACAATTAAGGCTTCATATTTGTAGTGTTATTTGTACATAGGAAGTTTAGACAGTAAGATAAGGGAATAGGCTTTCCTGAAGGAAAAATTATTATAACTCCTGCTCTAGAGCTAGTTCGACACTTAGAACCATCAAATTACAATTCCCATGTTTCCTTTTCGATAGTCAACACACTTTCATTAGGGAATGAGTCCATATTAGGTAATGTTAATGGAGAAGGAGCATCAGCTAAATGGTTGGTCAAGGCTTGTCCTTTAATTGCCTTTTGAGAGACAAATTTAAGATCAAACTCAGTTAACAACATAACCCATTTACCTAAACGTCCTGATAAGTTTGTTTTAGCAAAAAGATGTTTTAGAGGATCAAACTTTGTAACCACATGAATTGATGCATTTAGTAAGTAATGTCTCAATTTTCTAGCAGCAAAAACAAGGGCCAAACATTTTTTTTCTATCGTTGTGTATCAAGTTTCATAATCAATTAGAGTTCAACTAATGTAATAAATAGGATGTTCTTTACCATTATCATCTTGTTGAGTCAACAATGCTTCTAAAGCATGGGCTAATGTTGATATATAAAGGATAAATGGTTTTTCTTGCATGATGGGTTGTAAAACAGGAGGGGTAGCGAGGTATTCTTTCAAACTTCCAAAATCTTGTTTACAAACCTCATTCCCTTCAAATTATGACTCCTTAAGAAGTTGTGTAAAGGGTAATGTCTGATCTTTCAAAGATTCCACAAAATGGTGGATAGCTTGAATCCTTCCTTGTAAAGTATGTAACTAAGAAATGTTCTTCAGAGGTGGTATGTTAATGATAACATCAATTTTTTTTCCACCTCAATGTTTGTGTGGGATACTATAAAACCTAAGAGTTTTACACTATCCACACCAAAGACACATTTTTTTGGATTCAATCTCATGTTGTACTTGTGCATACATTCAAATATTTTTCGAAGGGAAGGATTTTAACATTGTCTTGACAAGTTAAGGATTTGGATAGGATATCATCAACATAATCTTTTAGGATATTTTGTATATAATCATGAAATATCAATGTCATAGCCCGTTGATACGTTGTGTCCATGTTCTTTAATACAAAAGGCATGAAAACCCAACAGAATGTTCCCCAAGGTGTAGTAAATGTTGTCTTGTATTGATCTTGAGGGTTGATAAAGATTTGATTATATCCTAAAAAACCATCCATAAATGACAATAAAGCATGGTATGCAATTGAATCCACTATCATGTCAATATTAGGAAGGGGAAAATAATCTTTTAAAGATGATTTATTAAGGTCAAGAAAGTTCGTACACATCCTAATACAATTATCAGGTTTTGCAACTACGACAATATTTGAGATCCATGGGGAATAATCAATAGGACAAATAAAGCCAGCTTCTAGGAGTTTTTCAATTTCATCCTTAACCAATAAAGTTATCTTAGGACTCATCTTATGTATCTTTTTTCTTACTAGTTTAGCATCTTGTGCAAGGAAAATGTTGTGTGTAACTATCTTAGCATCAATACCCAGCATATCCGAATAATTCCAAGAAAAAAGTTCTTGAAATTCATGTAACAGTATGGTCTTCTTGTTCATCCTCATCAAGGAACTTTCCTATTTGAACCACTCTCTCTTCATTGTATGTGTCCATTAGTATGTTAATTTTATCTCCCATAGGTAGTGCACTTTGACTTGGAACTTCGGGAATATGTTCTTCTTTGTCTTTGCCAACATAACTTGTTTTCTTTTCTTCAGCTAGATATTATGTGCTAACTAGGACACAAGTGAATCCTTTTTTGTGAAGGGGGATTTGGTGATTTATCATAAACTCCTAAAATTTCCACCAAGGCTTCATCATGTTCAAAGTAATCTAATAATCCATCACTTGTTATATCAATTAATTCAGGATTCTTTAGAGTGAGAGTTGTCTTAGAAGAACCACACATAACAGTGTTGACATTAAGTAAGGTATTTTTGTTGCTTTCGTTATCTTAGAAGGGAAAAATACAAGACCATTTTTTGTTTCTTGTAGGCTCTATAGGGACACAGATGCCTTGTTCTTTCACACCACATCCTTTTCCACTATAACCAAGTTGTTTCAAGAGCTCATAACCTCTTCCATAATTTTTTTCCATTTCTTTCGGATTTGGTGGTTGTTCGTAATCAACTTCATCAAAAAAAATTGTGTAACTTGTGTCCTCTTCTAAAGTGGTTGAAGTAGATTCTTTCAAAGATTCCTCAAAATGTTTTGTTGTCAGTATCATTGTTTCTTTTCCCTTTTCAGGTTCTTTTTTTATGATTTTGTATTCTCTCATGAACATAGGTGTAAAATCCAAGGAACCCCAATCATCTTACAATAACTTTGTGACTTCTTCAATATTCTTTTATTTTTCTTCCTCTCGCATGGGCTCTACTTTTGAAGTTGGTATCAAGGTTTTCAAAGGGATTTCCTTATCTTTCTAAGTGTGCAAAAAACTTTTTGGGTGAGGGTCAACCTTGATTGTATAGATGTTGTTGTAGACATCATTAAACGATGAAGAGTGAAAGGTACCCCATTCATCTCATGGATCCATGGTCTACCCAAAAGAAGATTGTATATCTTGAGGCATCACATGGATAGGAGTTTGTAATGTGACCTTTCCCACTCTAATAGGTAATGTTATCACACCCAAAGGTTGTTTTCCTATATTTTTAAATCCACGAATAGCTAAAGGATCAGGTTCAATCATAGATTTTTCCACTCCAATCTTATCTAAGAGGTTCACACTACACACATTAAGATCTGAACCATTGTCAATGAGAGTCCTTTTTATCCACATTTGTTAATGACAACCATTACCATAAAGGCTTCATTTTGTTTTTGTACTTCCATTGGAGGTAACTCATCTTGGTGAAAGATAATGTCAATGTTAACCAAATTCATATGGTCTTGAGTTAGGGCTGCTACATCATTTGGTTGTGCACTAGGAGGGATAACTACTTGTTGCAAATAATTTTGAAGCATACTATGGTAATTAGGTGAAGCTTGAATAAGGTCCCATACAGAAATCTTAGTAGGAGTGTTTTTAAGTTGTTCCACAAGATCATACTCCTTTCCATTGTGTAAAGGAAATCAAGGAGCACTAGGAAAAATTGGTTGAGGTAATGGTAATGAAGTAGGTATTGTTTGTGGTTTCCTATTGTTCCTTGTGTTATATGTATGAGCAATGGTGTTGTAACTTGGTTGCTACGAAACATTGTTACTAGTAAGTTGCCTTGCATAATTCAAAATGGTTCCTTGGGGTAATGATTTTTTTTAAGTGGTCCTATGATAAGCATGGGTTTGGTTTGAACTTGTGTTTGTTGATGTGAGGGTGGGTAAATGGTAAGCTGAGGTGTGATTGCATTAACTTTTCTTTTTTTTGGTTTTTCATAACAAGCCTTAGTGGATGATCCTTGTGAGATCAAGTCCTCAAGGGCTTCATCTAACATATCAAATTCATCACTGCTAAAGGGCTTGAGGGATATGTTAACTTGTAGAGAGAGATCTAACATTGTCAAATAACTATGCTTTCTCCAAGGTTGACCATTTAATGTGTAGTTTCTTGTTTGATGCTTTGAGATAGTTTATGGTTTCCAATGTTTGAAAATTGAAAACTAACTTATCTAATGCAATGCAATGATGAAATAAACAACCAAATATCTGCAATAATCTAATATTAAAACATAAAATGACTTTTTCAATTTTCCCCAAATTTGCACTAAAAGAACAACTTTTTTCAATATTCAAATCAAATTGTTGCAGATTTTCAAAACGCAGATGTAACAGTAGAAACAAAATTTAACAATAGACCTAAACGTGATCCTAGAAATCTGGAAGACCACCTATACAAGGAAAAATTTTGCCTAAGGTGAATGGGTCTCATAATAGGGGTTTTAAAAATTCAAATCTAAGTCTAAAGCCTACAACTAGGGTTTCCTGTTTCTAGTGGAAAACTATGGTTTCAGTGGTAGAATTTTCCAAATCTTCAAGTGCAATGAATGAAAAATTATGAATAATATGAAACTTTTTGAAATGCAATTTTGACTCAATTTTGGAGTATGAATGATTGAACATACACTAATATGCAAGTACTATGCAAAATCAATGTAATATGCATGCAATTTTTTGAATTTTTCAAATTTTAAAGGATGTAAAATGCAAACCTAAAACCCTAAATGAGATGAAAACTTAGTGCAACATTAACAACCCTAAATGAGATGCAAAGTAATGCAATGCAATGAAAACCAATGCAAATCCTAGATCTAGGGTTTAAATGGACTCCAAATTTTAGAATTTTTGATGGACAAGGCCGAGTTCACCAAAATGAAACATAGGAAAATGGAGGTGGATCAATAATGATAGAAAAAGGGGGTATGATGCACCTATTTCCCTTATTTAATTAGTAAAAAGAGATACACTATGGAAATATTTACTTTCAACCCTTAGGTGAGTCAACCTCAGTGGAGATCTTGTTTTTTTCCTTATGACCTAGGACGGGGTAAATCAGCCGAAGCAGCACTATTGGGGGGGAAATTAAAAATAGTAAAAAAACCCAATTATGCACAGTAACACTTGAAACATCAATTTTAAACCTCAATCTAACAAAACCTACAATTTTTTGATAGATCTAGGAAAGTTATGATTTTATGCACCTATGCCAAAAAGCTCATGCTAAGTGTCCTACTGAGACTTATTCTCCCTAGGGTGAATAGGTCTTGCCAGGGATTTTTGAAAATTAAAAATTTTGATATGTAGCTCTTGATCAGCTCTTCCATCTTGTACTTTCAATCCTCACTTTTAGATCTATACCTACATCAAAAACTAAAATTTCTGGTTTGTTTGTATGGGGGTTTGCCTCAGTCAAACCCTAAGCTTGGTAATTAAACCTTGACGAAAAAATATAGATCTAGAATATGAAAATGTGTGTGAGCCCTAATCTTAAGTGTTTCTAATATTTTTAAAAGCTAAAATGCCAAGAAATCCTATTCAAGTGTGTTATAATAAGATCCCTAAATGAACTTGAATGATGAACACAAGACCTAGTTAGGGAGAAGTCAAATCCCCTAATAGATCAAAAATCTGATTATACCTTGCTTTAGGTGGCTAGTAGAATGAATATAGAAGATGGTATCACTAAGAAAAAATTCATTAGATCAAGGGAAATGGATAGTTGCATGTACCAAAACCTTGAATACATCATGATCCACCATAGGCATCAACCTTCAATCATGAACAATGCTTGATCAATCTTCACAAAATGAGCTTGAAGACCTGTAAAAATAATTGAAATGTTGCTCCAAGACTTCAAATTTTCTTGTTTGAATGTTCTCCTTGACCTTGAATGTAAATCTTGTGAATAACTTCTTAATCTCTTTCTCAACCTAGTGTAAAATGGTGAAAAGACTAGGCTTTATAGGCTTCCTTTCTAATTTCTCGGTTATTAAATCCCAAAAGTTGACACTTAAAACTTGAATTTAGGACTTTAAGATGCCACCAAAAACATGTTTGAAATTTGAATTTGTGATCTTAAAGTGGACCCACTCGCCCAAGGGTGAATGGGTCTTGACCTAAATTACTAGGATTTTTTAATTTTGGGGTGTTAAATTAATTAAATGCATTTGCTCAATTCATTTGATAATGTTGGAAAATATTTAAAATATGCCTTGGGATACATAATAAAGGGGTTTAGGGGCATATTTAGGAAGGGTAAAATGCATAAAATTGAGGTCACTAAAATAAATCCAAATTAAGTGTGAAATTGTATTATCACATAGAAAGGAGTACAATTTTCTACACTACATATTATAAGTTGGGAAATAGTCCCAATCCCTTACATAGAAAAGGACCCATCAAGAAAGCAGAGAGATAAAGAAAAAAATATTCATATAGAATTGGTTGGTTTAACTTGATCCAAGCACCAAAATAAAAAATAATTAGGGACAACAAGAATAGCACACAAGTAGAAAGGAAATCAAATCTTATGACTATCAACCAAAAAATACCATTCCATATTCATGGTCTTCATAATATCTTCTCAATCAGTGGCACACAAAGTCCCCTACTCCTTTTTTCATATTTTTCTTTGAAGCTTCAATTTCTTCCTCATGATCTTTCATTTGTTGAATTTTGTTTGAAGGGTGAGGATGTCAAAGATAATTATCTTCATCATATCATTAGTTATTTTCATTTCATGAATATTTTCAAGACTTTCCTCTGACATGAAGATCCTTGAGAATAACAAAAAAATCAATTAGATTTGCATTGTCAAGAGGCTCTCTACCATCTTCCTTCATTCTTTCATTATTAGAATCTTCACTTTCCATATCTAATTCTTTATTCTCCTCTTCCTCATAAAAATCAAGAAAAGTTAAATCATTTGTTTCCCTAGAGTCACCTTCAGCCCTAGCTCTCTCTCACTTTTGGCTATGAGAAGCTAAGATAATTTCCCACACAGTAGTATGGAAAACCCTACCATCATTCCTTTTTCCTTGACCTCTACCCCTATTATAACCAACAACCACTTTAGAAATCCTAGTAGATCTACTACCTCCACTAACAATATTACCATAGACTTCCTTCAGGGTTTCAATCTCTTCAAGGTTTAAAGGCTCAAGGTTACTATCAAGGTCTAGACCAGCTTTAGCAGAATTAATTTTAAGATTTTTACTAGGATTCTTAAATGAAGAACTCAACCTATCGACACCTTTTTTGAGAGAGAAATATCTTTTCAAGGGAAGAAACACTAATATTTTTATCTCAAATACCTTTCTTAGTAGAAGAAAGGGAAAAAAGGTGAAGATCTCTCATCCCCATATCCTTAACATTAGGATTCAAATCCTTATCAATAAAGGTGAGCTTATATTTCCCCTTATCCCTAACAACATCCTGAGCATATTCTTGAGTTTCCATAGTAGGGATATCCTTGGCAATAAACACACATTTATTTTTGCCATTCCCACTTTGTTTCAAGGTTTTTGAAGGAACACTGGCATGGATAAAGTGGGGGTTAAGTAGATATTAAAATAATAGAGAGAATAAATTAAACCCTAGTGGAGGGGGGAGAGGCACCCTCCTTAATGCATTATTCAAGTGAAGACAACAAAAAGAAAGGAAAACCAACAATATTTTCATGCCTAAGATGGTCCAATAAGATAAAATAATGGCTATGAACTGTAGAAATCCTACCTTCAAGCATAAAATACTTAATAAAGTGAAAACTAACCAAGGCCCAAGGCAAAGGAAGTTTCATCCAATCATAACTATTCTAATGTTGAACAAAATATTGTATCTCTTCTAGAAATGAGTCTATGAATTTCCATTCTTTGTAATTTCTCAACTACATGACCTTCTTTCCCTTGAAACCAAGACCAATTTCTTTTCCAATCATCTCATCAATGACAATAAATATCACACCACCAACATCAACTTCTTTATTACATCAAGAATTAACAAATCGAGAGGTCAAAGTTTTATCATATCCCTTCATGGCTTACAAATATGGAGCAACCCCCTTGCTCAAAGATATTTCATATTTTTTCATTTTTCTTTAGGTTGATGAAGGAAATAGGCTCAATCCCCAACCTTTGGCCTCCCATATTTATTTTTTCTTTATAAATGCTAAAATTTGCAATGTAAACAATAAATAAAATAGAGGAAAGATTATTTATCGAGCTAGAATCCTCATCCCTTCTATTACTACTTTCATATTTTCATAATTGAAGTGTTACTTTGACCACCAATGAATAAATAATAATTGCTTCCCATAAGGAAAGAGAGTATTAGCATGAATAGGAGAGATAATGTGAGGTAAGTTATGAAAAATCGTCACATCAAAATATATGATATGCAAGCTAAAGACTCCTTGAAAGATGATCATGATCGAATAATTATTTTACCTATTGATTAGCTTCATCATCAGCAATAACACCTATATGTATAGGAAGATCTTTAATATCATGCCACTACACCCAATTTTCCTTCTCAATGCCTAAGTTGGCCAATTGATCAACAACCTTATTCTCTTCACAATATATATGATTGATGCTATATTTTTTTAATTTTAAAAAGAATCCCTTATATCTTCAATATAGTTCCTCAACTTTAAGGGGGGCTTTCAGTACAATTAACCAAATCAATGATAGCCTTCGAATCGACCTCTATATCAATATTTTCAATACAATAGTGAAGAACATGTTTGATTCCATACAAAGACTAACAACCTCAACTTCATTATTATTTTTAATACTAATACACTTAGAAAAAAATTTAACAAAATTTCATTTATCATCATGAATGATACCTCCTAAGACAACTTTACTCAAATTTCCCTTTGGGCAACCATCAAATTAAGCTTCAACCAACCTTGACATGAAAATTTCCATTTTGTATACTTTTTGACTATTTATTTTTGAGAATCTATATTATTTAGACTTTTTGATGCCCCATTTTTTATGTATTCTTATATCCTAGGTAATTAGAAGCTTTTGTGGTTTCCAAGGTAGGTTGAGTTGCATGATTCATAGAAAATGATGTTTATTATTCCCTGTATGATATGAAACCATGAACCACACAGATGGAAACTTAAATAAATATAAAATGACCAATGATTTATTTTATTCTTTGTGAATGGAATAGGTATAATGAGATTTGTTCATATCCTAGGGTAGTAGGGTCACATATTAAAAGAAGAAATGGCAGGAGAAGATAACAGCTAGTAATTTGGTCTATACATTCAAATGTATAAATATGTCTTATTTTTCATTCTACATACCTAAGTATCCATTAATAAACTATCCAAAGTCATATGTAAACTGGAAAAGACTTGTTACAAGTCTTGCAATAAATTTATAATTTTTTCATATTCCTTTGATGAAGTTTATATTCACAGCAGTAAATCTGCTAAAAAAAATATATAAAACAATAGATTTTCTAAGTTTTTCCACACATCAATGTAGACGAAAAATGGAGAATAACAGTACAATAAACTTTATACTTCCTAGCATTGTCCCTGCATCCTTATAATTGTCTTTGAGTTCAATACTCTATGATTTTATACTATCTCTCATCCTATCTCCATCATCGCCTATCCCAATATTTTCCATAGAAATCCCAAGGTAGCAGCACCTAAATCCATGGTAGAGGTAAAATTGTGCCAAGAATGGGTGATGCAGATTAAAAGAGGATAGTTGGCAGTAATGAAGGTAGTCCAAAATCATAGTTAGAATAAAAATTGAACTCTTTGATGCCACCATAGCCCTTTGTGCTTGGTGTATCAATGGGTTATTTTTCAAGTAAGTTAGCATATTAGATTAATAAGCAAAACCCAAAGAAACTATGAAATACATTGAAAGCTTAAGCAAATTAAAACAGTTATACCTATTACTCATTACTTCCATGATTCATTTCCATAGCACCTTCTAGCTTGCAGTGTATGATTGTTGCCCTCAGATTTGTGTGTGTGTTCAAACGATTGTGACCAAGCCCTTTGCAAGTTTTGAAGGATTTGATGACAAAATGCCTATGACAAATGACTATGCCTATGAGTAAATAATCAAAGTAAATAAGCTAAATGCAAAGTAAAATCTAAGCATAAATTTCTATAATAATGAAGTTGTCTCGAGAATGTGAACAAAATTGGCATTTTATAGAAAATGCAATTTTGGACGGACGGACGAGATTACAAGCTGACAAAGCCTAAAATCGGCGGTCAAGATTTCATGTGACAATCCCTAATCAGGGTTAGGGAAAAATCATTAAATGAGTGGTCAAGATGTCATTTGAGAAAATCGAATCGGCGGTCGAGAATAAATGTGATAATTAGTCAAAAAGATAAAGATTTTCTAAAATCAAGAAGATAAAGACTGCTTGATTTGCAAGATTCAAAAAATCGAGAGGATAAAGGTTGAACTGAAAAGCAAATTTGAAAAACCAAGAATTTGCTCAATTACTTGATTTTTGGAAGAAGATTACCATTTTGAATTAAATAAATTCAAAATATGGATTTTGTGTGACAGTAAATAATCAATTTTCAGATTATTTACCAAAATGAAGTGACAGTTAATAAAATGAAATCATTTTAAATAATTTCATTTATTTAAAATGAGAGAAATGTTAAATTAGGTAATTAAATAATTAAAGATAATCATTTAATTTAGAGGATTATGACTGATAATTAAATAAATTAATAAATTCATTTAATTATGAAAATTAGTGACATACCAAATAAATAAATAAAATTCATTTATTTAATAATCAGGAAGACATAAGGAATCAAATAAATTAAGAAATTTATTTAATTGTAAGAAGTTAATAGACCATTAGTGGCGTATCGAATAAATAAATAAAATTTATTTATTTAATAATCATGAAGAATAAACAGACATGAATTAATTAAATAATTATGAATTATTTAATTAATAATCAAATGTGGACCAAGGACATAATTAAATGTCATAATTATGCTAGGACGAAAGATGAAAAATAGAGCTTGCAGGCCTAGGTCATTTTTAAGTGTCTACATTTTGCCCTTCTTTGTCATAATGTAGCATGTCGCATTGTGACAAAGAAGATAAATCAAAAACATGCCCCAATGAAGGTACAGAGTATCGATGCCCCCTCGGGAAATTTTTGAATTTTGGCCAGGTGACAAAAAAATTTGAAAGTGTCCTGATAAGTCAATTTAATGATCAGAAAGACAATGGTGCAGCTGGTTTCAAATTCTGGCATGTTTAGAGCAACCAAAAGGGTGGTCAAAGTTGGTCAAAAGGGCCTCCAGTAATAAAAGAGTTGAAAAATGTTATTTTGACTTTATAAATAGGTTGACAAAGGGATAAAAGTCAATTCATTTTCACTATTTACTTTAGCAATTTTGAGAGCGCCGAGTGAAGAGGACCGTAGCAGACATGGTGATTCCAGTGACCGAGCATCATGGAGAGATCGTGCGGACCCACAGGTGACCTAAGGGCTCAGAGCCAACAGTATGTACCCCTAACCCACTTTGTCATTTTATCGTTTTGCATGTAAAATTTAGGGTTTTAGGGTCAACAACAACTGCGTTGCGACGCACATGTGTGTGTGCATAAGCTGCATTCACATGCATGTTCGACGCATTTGATGCGTTGCGACGCAATCACAAAATATTTTTAGGATAGGGCCACTGATTGTATCGCATTCGCAAGAAATTGTGACGCATTCGCCAAAACGAGCCACAATTGATAGGCCGAATGATGCATTCGCAATAGTGCGATGCATTTTAGGTCAAAAATGACACATATGATTTAAATGACGCATATGCCGAAAGTCACGATGCAAACACCCTGTTGTGACGCAAATGGCAGCCAGAACGATGCATTCGACATATCACGATGCAATTGAAGTACGGAATGACGCAAACGCTTCCTCGTGACACATTTGAAGTCGACACGACGCATTTGACTTTGACTTTGACCAAGGCTGATTTTGATGGGTTTCAAATTTTTAATGTTTTTGAGTGATACAAATGATAATGCTGATTGTCTATAAAGGGCTAACGCGTTGTTTGATCATGTATAGAGATAGCTAGTGCCCATCTATACATGGGAGAGCAGGCCATCGACCTTCTGGTTCTGAGATCAGCTAAGTTCACAAGAGTGATGATAGTTGATGTGGTTGGGTTTGTATTATGTTGCCTATATGCCTGTTATTCAGGCAAATAGGGGACTGTTGACTGCTTTGTGGGAGAGATCTTTGAGGGAGAGCAGCAGGGTGTATCGGTAAGCACAACCGAGTATGCCAGATCTTTGAGGGAGGGAGCCTGGGGTCCGCCTATTCATGTACTGTTTTCCATCCAGTAGATTGATGGGCTAGTGCCGCAGTAGTGGGGATGGAGGGGTGGAATTGCAAATCCAGGGACAACCAGTGACTATGACTTGATGGGCTCGACCTCTTTAGGGCATACTTCAAGTCACAGGTCCCATCATAGAGATTCCTCCAGTCACAGATCAGGGCACTCACATGGGTCATCGGGTTCAGGCCATAGATCAGTACCTGTTATGCCTCCAGTGACAAATCCTTCAGCCTCACAGAGTCACACCGTAGTGTCATCACAGATGCATTTTACCGTGGAGATGATGCCATCAGTGTCAGTTCCATTGGGTTCACAGAAAAAGGCTGCTATAGTTCCACCAATTACCTCAGTGCCAGGCACAAGTCCTCAGTCACCACACTCTTCGCCACGAGGGGATGAGGAGAGAATTTCATAGGGACATACTTACTATATTTGGCTTCATGTTTCAGACTTTATGTTATGACACATTATGTATTGACCTAGGCCTGCAAGCTCTATTTTACATCTTTCATCCTAGTATAATTATGACATTTAATTATGTCCTTGGTCCACATTCGACTATTAATTAAATAATTCATAATTATTTAATTAATTCATGTTTGTTTATTCTTCATGATTATTAAATAAATAAATTTTATTTATTTATTCGATACGTCACTAATGGTCTATTATCTTCTTATAATTAAATAAATTTCTTAATTTATTTGATTCCTTATGTCTTCATGATTATTAAATAAATGAATTTTATTTATTTATTTGGTATGTCACTAATTTTCATAATTAAATGAATTTATTAGTTTATTTAATTATCGGTCATAATCCTCTAAATTAAATGATTATCTTTAATTATTTAATTACCTAATTTAACATTTCTCTCATTTTAAATAAATGAAATTATTTAAAATGATTTCATTTTATTAACTGTCACTTCATTTTGGTAAATAATCTGAAAATCGATTATTTATTGTCACACAAAATTCATATTTTGAATTTATTTAATTCAAAATGGTAATCTTCTTCCAAAAATCAAGTAATTGAGCAAATTCTTGATTTTTCAAATCTGCTTTTCAGTTCAACCTTTATCCTCTTGATTTTTCGAATCTTACAAATCAAACAGTCTTTATCTTCTTGATTTTTGAAAATCTTTATCTTTTTGACTAATTATCACATTTATTCTTGACCGTCGATTCGATTTTCTCAAATGACATCTTGACCACTCATTTAATAATTTTCACCTAACCTTAATTAGGGATTGTCACATGAAATCTCGTCCACTTTACTTCTTCCTTTTTTCCTACGAATATTCAACTGACATGCCAATATATGAAACTTTGGCAAAGATGTGGACATATCTTGACATCCCAAAAATTTCGCAACAACCCAAAAACTTAAAAATCCTTCACCACTACCCTATACACTGTGTTGGAGCCTAGGAACTAGGAACCAATGGTTTTTGGTTCCTAGGGAACCACCTACCATATTCCCTCATTTCATCAATCGCTTCCTTCACTTCAGAAAAATATTCAATTATTTTTCTTTTAGAGAACTTAAAATTAGAATCCCAATGTTATTGGCTCGGATGTATGTTATAGGCATCATGAGAATTTAAAACTTTGAGAAAACCACAAATTTTTTAACAAGATCGAAAAAAACACCATTTTGGTCTAGCGGGGACCAAGACTACTCAAAGATATGAATAAAACATGAAAGATGAAACATTTTCAAAATTATGAACTCCATCACTTACAAAAAGTAATGCTTTAGATTCTAACCATGCATAGGTAGCTCTAATAGGTTTCCATCAAGATCCATGATATGATATACATGAAATTCATATCTCTCAATGATTCCATAAGGCCCAAGCCATAATGGATCAAATTTTCCATGCTTTCCCTTATCTTATGACCTGACATTCCACAAAAGAAATAAATCACCAACCTAAAACTCTCTTGGTGATCAAACGATGATCTACTTATCTACAAGCTCGTGTACTATGCTACTCTTCATTTCTCATCCAACTTAGTCAACTCCATGATCAAGTTAAAGAAAACATCACAATGATCCTCTTTGATATCTTGCAACAACTAATACACTAGAAACTCTAGGCTAATAGGAATTCTAGCCTCAACTCCATATATTAACTCAAATGGATTGCATCCAATAGCATGCTTGAAAGTAACCCTGTTGGCCCAAAAATCATACTTGAGCTTTTTGTCCCACCTCTTCTTGTTTTGATCAAGTATTCTCTTTATGATCTTCATTAGGCTCTTATTACTTAACTTATCTTGTCCATTTCTTTTTGGGTGGTATGGAGAAGAATGCACAAGGGAAGTGCACTAGCAAACTTTAGTTTTCTTGAGAATCTTTGACAAGCATCACATTTTCTAATCATTCTTGCCACATCCTTAAATAAATGTGGGCCACCAAAATCTATCCCTAAGGATCTTATGTGTTGTGGTTTTATCCTTGAAGTGTCCACTACATGCACCATTATGAAACTATGATTATTTTGTCATCCTCGTCACCATCCAAAAATTTAACTCCCTCATGCTTTCTCCACATCAACTCACCTCAAATTAACACATACTTTTGAAATTGAAGCTTGATGGTTCTTAGTTAATTCTCATCCATTGATGATGGGAAATTCATATTCACTAGGTATAAGGTGACATCCTTGTGCCAAGAATTTTCACTTAACCTGCTTGGTTGGGAAGCACCCTCTATATTTTCCCAGTCACTTATGTTTCTTCCATATTGGAATTTTCCATCAAATTTTCCAAGCCTTGACCTCTAACAAGTTTAATGACCTAAATTTCCATGTCATACTCTTTTTATTAATCCAATGGCATGTTTACTTGAGGCTTCCTACTGCATGAAAATATTGTTCATAGTTGGTTGTGGCACATATGCAAGAACCTTAGCACCCACGAGATAATATCTAAAAAAAATTACTACTTTAACCAAAGAATAAACATGCTCCTCCAATATAGAATACTTTAAATCAACTACTCTTAATTATTTACTAAATAAGGCTATAGTTTGCTCGTATCCCTCATTATTTTTTGCAACAACACAACAATTATGGTGTAAAATGATGCAAAATAAAAAATTTAGAGTGGCTTGGAATAATTTGGACTTACAAGCACTGGTGCCTCTAATATAGCTTGCAGCTTAATCTCCTTGAAAGCTTCAACTAGCTCACCACTCCATCAATTGATTGTCCCTTCTTGAGAATTTTTGATATGGCATGTCTTCTCAGGAAAATTACAAACAAACCTCCTAAAATTTTTGATCTTGTTGCAAGTATGAGTAGTTGGTGTTGTCATTGATGTCAACAAGCCTGTGTTGTCATTAATGTTTCTTGCAAGAGTGTGAGAAGTTGTTGCTTTGATTAGTTGCATTATTTTGTCATTAGTAAAGCTATTGGTGTCAACCTCTAGTGTTGCTTTGATAAGCTTGTGTCTATGATTGAGGAAGTACTGAAGATGATGAGGATGTGTAACTGATGTTTGGTTTCCAAGTTCTTTTGAGAAAATTTGATAAAAAGTAGCAGTGTGTTGCAGTGGTGTTTTGGGTTGCAGAGTTGTGTTCTGGTTTTGCTCCACATTTCTTCTAGGTTGAAGATCTGCCTGTGTGATTCAGATATTTCGCTTAGATTAGTTCAGAGGTGTTATATTCAAGAGTTGGTTTGTTGGATCGTTGTACAGAAGTGGTGTTCACTAGTGTGTGACTATGTATTGCAAAGGTGTCTAGGAGAAATTTTTTTGCTCCGCGTTTCTCTGTAGTTATGTTTCAGATCTTTTGGATCTAAACGAGTGTTGATTGTTTTGGTATCATTGTTCAACCAAGGTGGTTTGAGTTTTAATTCTTCAAAATTTAGATTCTCAAGTAACAATGTATAGCAGAGTTGTCTAAGTGTACTGTGTGTGTACATTCTTCAGGTGGAAGTTGTTGCAAAGGATTTTGTTGGATTTCAAAGTGTTTGAGGAATATTCTAGATCATGTTTAAGCATGGTGTGTGGTTCGCAAGCCATCCTTGGATTTTAGGAAATGTGTGCTTAAAATTTCAATGGTGTTTGCACGGGTAATGGTCATCCTAGTGTTTACACTACTTGTGATGAATGTTTTTTTGTCTATAGAAGCGTGTTGTAGAGTGGTGTTGTTGATTTGGGTCCTAGTTAAGAAATGATGTGGTCTGCTTTCACTTCTATCTTCCATGGAAGTGTTTTGGCATCAACCTACTTTGAATTTGCATTGTTGATGTGCATAGCCAACCTTGGAGAATGGTTTCAAGATTGAAGATGGTATAAGTATGAGTTGAGTTTTTGAAGGATAAAAGATAGATGTGAGAGATGCGAATGATGTGAATTGCAGAGTGTTTGAGTTCAAAATTGACAAGTGCAACGCAAGCTTTCATGTGTTAGTTTGTTGGATGTCATGAGCAGAAGGTGGCTACAAATCTCCAGTCATGCTATGAAGGTGTTAATGTCATTGTGGTGGATTCTTTGTTGCATTGAGATTCTTTTCTCTATGTAACATTCCTTCTCTATCTTCTTTTCTATTTTGGAAGTGAGCCTTTCTTCTTTTGGAAATGAGCCCTATTGTATTCAGTGTTGATACTACTTATATTGTGAACTAATGCTCACCATGGTTTTTCCCTTCTTGGGTTTTCCATGTAAATCTAATGTTCTCTTGTGTATGGTGTTAAGTTGCTTCAATTTCTGTTATTTTCTTTTCATGTTAATTCTTCATAATATATTTAAGGTTTTAATGAATGAATGTGGATCTGAATGTGTATGAGGGTTTTGAAGTTTTAAGGTACAACTGATTCACCCCCCCCCCTCTCAGTTGTCATGTGCATTCAACAATTGGTATCAGAGCAAGGTTCCTTGGAGAAAAGCTTAACCACTTAAGGTAGATCTGGGATGACATTCAAGGAGATCCCTATACATTTGATGGAATGGACTATGCATTTTGGAAAACAAGGATGGAAGGATTTCTGGATTATCTGGGATATGATGTCTAGAAATTAGTTCAAAATGGATATAATATGCCTGAAAGTGATCTGAGCACTAAAGTTGAACTCAAAGCCTATGAAAGCAATAGTAAAGCAAGGTATGCTCTATTGAGTATTCTTACAAAATTAGAATTAGTGAAAGTTATGAACCTGAAAAACTAGTAAAGAAATTTGGGAAATTTTGGAAAGTATTTATGAAGGAGATGATATGGTCAAACAAGCTAAGATGCAAAATTTCAAGATCACATTTGAGAACTTGCAGATGTATGAAGATGAAAACATTACAAGCTACATGTAGAGGGTAGATGAAGTGGTCAGCTCCATCAGAGGTCTTAGTGGAAAAGTTAAAGAGTCAAAAGTGGTAAATAAAATCCTTAGAACCCTACCTAAAGCTTACAATCATAAATTCTATGCTATTGAAGAGTTTTCAAATCTAGATCACTATTCTAGAGATCAACTATATGGTTCTTTAATTGTATTTGAAATGAGAGAATTTGGTACAAATAACAATGAAAAAGTTAAGACTTCTTTTAAGGCTACAAAAACAGAGAAGACTGAAGAACCAGTTCTAGAATATCTTGATGATGTGGAAGCTAACTTTGTAAGAAGGATGAGAAGGGATATTGGTAACTACAAAGGTAAGTTGCATTTCAAATGTTTTATTTGTGGAAAGATAGGTCATTATGCTTCAAGATGTCTAAATAGAGTTGTGAATGACCAAAACAAAGAGAACAGAGGTAAGATGATTAAGAAAAGTTATTATGTTAGAGAAGATGCAAGTATTTATGATAATGAATCTGATTATGGAGATGAGGATGATGAATGCTTGTTCATGACTTTAAAAGATGAATTTGTTTCTACTAACTTTAAAAGATGTTTGAATGAATTCCCTTCAAAGAGAAAGGAAAGAATTGAAGGTACCTTGGTATTTGCTTTTCATGTTAGATAGGATAAGAACTATTGGATCATTGATGATGGATGCTCTAATAATATGACAAGAGACAAGAGTAAGTTTTTTAAACTTGAAAAGTATGATGGATGACTTGTTAGATTTGGTGATGATACAAGTGCTAAGATATGTGGAATAGGTTCAATCAATTTTGATGGAAAGCATAATACTGATGATGTTTACTATGTTAAGGGTTTAAGGAATAACCTCTTGAGTTTTGGACAAATGTGTAGCAAAGGATACAATATTATGTTTTAGGATGATGGATGTGAGATCAAATACAGGTCAAGAACTCTGACTATTGTTGGAAGAAGGAAAAATGGAAATTTTTATCAGCTCAAGGGTTCTGATGGTCATTGTTTTGATGAATCAGATTAATGAAATCTATCTATGGCATAGGAGGATGTTTCACATTAACTTTGATAATCTAGTAAGAATTAGTTCATTTCAAGCAATGAGAGATCTGCCAAAGATTACAAAGCCTATCAATGTTTTCTACAAGGATTTTCATATTGGAAAGAAAACAAGAAGTTTCAAAGGAAAATAACAATCTTCTACTAGATCGTTGGAGTTGGTTCATACAGATCTTTGTGGTCCCACAAGAATAAGAAGTTCCATGCTTTTTATTGATGATTATTCTAGAATGACATGGGTTACTTTTCTTAAAGAAAATTTGAATCCCTAGATAGGTTCAAAGCATTTAAAGTTATGGTTGAGAATGAAATGGATATGGAGATCAAGTGTTTAAGGTCTGATAGAGGTGGAGAGTTCACCTCCAATGAGTTCAACATGTTTTGTGAGAATCATGGCATAAAGAGGCACTTGTTTTCCCCTAGGACTCCTCACCAAAATAGAGTTGTTGAAAGGAAAAATAGGATTGTTCAAGAAGCTGCAAGGACTATGATGAAAGAAGCTAACCTATCAGAAGTCTACTCGAGAGAAGCTATTCATACTACTATTTATATACTTAACAAATTTCAAGTGAAAGGAAGCAACACAAAGACTCCCTATGAGTTGTGGTATGGAAGGATTCCTACTATCAAATACTTCAAGTTGTTTGGAAGTAAATGTTGTATTGGAAGAGATGAAGAAAATTTAGGAATGTTTGATACAAGTTTTGATGAAGGAATCTTTCTTGGATACTCTACTAAAAGCAAATCCTACTAGTGCTACAACAAAAGACTAAGAAAGATTGTTGAGAGTGCAACTGTCAAGGTTGATGAAGATTTTTAGAAATCGGTGTTGATAGATGGATAGGAATCAGATGAGCCTAATTGTAGAGAAAAATAAAAGGCTAAGGAAAAAGAAGTGCAGATTGCAGAGGAAGAAGCTTCAGAAAAGACACTTAGAACCCCTAAGAATGTGCATAGGAATCATTATAAGGAATAAATCATTGGAGACAAAAGAAAAAGTGTGTTAACAAGAAGGAAATCAAATAAAGAAGAGGTAAATTTGTGTTTACTTTCTGATGTTGAACCTAAACAGTGATTGAGGAATGAAAATATGAACATTGGATAAAGGCTATGGAAGAAGAACTACTATAGATTGAGAAGAATCAGATTTGGGAACTTGTCCCAAGACTTGCAAACAAGAACATAATTGGAACTAAGTGGATATTTAGAAACAAACTGAATGAGAATGGAGAAGTGGTAAGAAGCAAGGCAAGGCTTGTGTGTAAGGGCTACTCACAAGTTGAAGGAATAGATTTTGAGGAGACATTTGCTCTGATGGCAAGAATGGAAGTTATCAAAATGTTTTTTGGCTTTTTCAATGGATAAGGACTTTAAATTTATCAAATGGATGTGAAGCTTGTTTTCTTAAATGGAGAACTGGAAGAAGTATATACGAAACAACCGGAAGGATTTCAATTATTAGATAAAATTAATATGGTTTGTAGATTGAAGAAGGTAGTATATGGATTGAAACAAGCTCTCAGAGCTTGGTATGCAAGGTTGGATAAGTATTTGATACAGCAAGGATTCAATAAAGGTACCACAGATAGTAATCTTACTTTAAATTTGAAGAAGATTGAATCTTGATTGTAGTTGTGTATGTTGATGACATAATTTTTTGATGCAATCAAGCTATGTGTAAGAAGTTTGCAGAAGAAATGCAAAAAGAGTTTGAGATGTCTATATTTGGGGAGATGAATTTCTTCCTTTGGCTACAAATCAATCAAACAAAGGTATATTCATTTCACAATCAAAGTATGTCAAAGAAATGTTGAAGAAGTTTGGAGTGGAAGAATTTAAACCACTATGTACTCCTATCATTACTAGTTGCAAGCTGAGCAAGAATGATGAATCTCCTAAGGTTGATTAGAGCAAGTATAGATTAATGATTGGTGGACTGCTATATCTAATTGCTACTACACCGAATATCATGCATGCAATTTTTCTTGTGACTAGATTTCAAGAAGATCCTAGAGAGTCACATGTTGCAATAGTGAAGAGGATATTCAGATACTTAAAGGGCACTCTGGATCATGGCTTATGGTATCCAAAGGATACTAACTTCACTTTGAGTGCTTACATAGATGTATATTGGGTTGGTTGTGTGGATGATAGGAAAATTACAAGTGGTGGTGCATTCTTTCTTGGATGTAGATCAGTATCATGGTTGAGTAAGAAACAAGACTCGGTTTCTTCATCTACTACAGAGGTTGAGTACATTGCATAAACATCTTGTTACACACAGGTTTTATGGATGAGGTAAACCTTGGAGGATATCATAATAGTGTATGAAGAACCAATTTATATATTTTGTGGCAATACAATTGCAATCAATATCTCAAAGAATCTAGTAATACATTCAAGGACAAAACATATTTTAATTCGGTGTCACTTTTTGAGAGAGAAGGTTTTGGAGAATGAAGTGAAGCTTGAATATGTGCCTACAAAGGATCAGATTGTTGATATATTCACTAAGGCTCTTCCTAAGGATACCTTTGAGTATCTCCAAGAGAATTGGGGTTATTACCCCTCTTGCTTTGAACTAGATGCATAAGGAGATGCATTAGTCTAGTGGATCTCTCAAGATTTATTTTTTTCTAGACTAATGTTGATGGCTACCTCTCATGGGGAGTAGGTAGTGCATTGTTGGTTATTGTAGTTAAATTGTGGAGATATTTTGAGTTCAAATTGATCTTGATCCCTCATCTTCCTTGATTCGCTCTCATTCATTGATCTTAAGATCTAATCTCAAATGTTGATCATATTGTTGGAAATATATAAAACAAACAACATTCTTCATTATCATTCACCTAGATCATTTGTGAAACTTTGAATTCTTGAGCACATTCATAACATTGAGAATTTGAGCAATTATCATTCATCTAGGTCATCATTTCATGCTTTTGCAATCATGGGAGTTTCTTGATTGAGAAATCCAACACACCATCAACCATTAAAATGGAATGCAAGGTTTACACTTGATTTATTTTCATGTTTTGATTCTAATTTTCATTACTATATGTTGATTTCTAACCATTTTTGTATTCAATTTCATTTGTAAGAGGGATTTGATCATTTCTTAATTTGGGTATTGTAAATTCTAACCCTTATTTGATAATTCATGTTTCATTTCAATTTTACACTAACCCCACTTCACAGAGGCACCAAGGTAAACCTCCATAGTATCCTCTTTCTCTATCATCTCTTATTCATTTGGGGTGTTAGCTAGTTGCTTGGGTACAATAGAAAAAATAAAAGATAGAGATTTTTCTCTATGCTCAAGAATTCTAAGAGCCTTGGATAAGGGAAAAGAATTTCTTACCTTGCTCAAAATTGTTCCAAGATCAATTAGGGTGTATGTTGGCAAAGGAACGATAAGTGTTATGATGATCTCACTTTCCTCTAGAATGTAAAACCCTAATTGAGTTAAAGAGAAACAGTTGGATTACCTTTTACCTAGTTTCTATTTTGAATAACTACAATCACATGGTTGGATGATATCTCCTTATCTTTTTTCTTTCTCTCACATCAACATTTTCCCTTTGGACAATGTTTTTGATTATAGGAAAAACAGGTTTTGATGGGGCCCTGAAACCCATTACAACCAGTTTTGAAGGGCTATGTAACCCTATCCAAGGCAGGAAAGCTGCAGATAAGATAAATCACATACAATTAGTAGCAAAACAATAGTAGCAGTTAACAAGAAGACATGACTACCCAAGTTGCATCAGATAAAAAGAGAGGGACAAGCTCCCTAACCAACCAAATTTTAACAAGGACCTGGAAACCTTAGTAAACATAGAACCCGCTTGCATGATCCAATCATCAGTGAACCATCTACTCAGGAAAGACATCACTAAGCCAAGAACAAAAGGAAACTTAATGGTAAATAGCACCATCAACCTCAACCCCATAATCAAAAACACCAGCAAATCCAAGAGCCCTACCTCAATAGGGGAGTTAGAGAGCACACCAAAACACTGAAGCACATCCGCCATCTTATAGCAACACCCCACTAGAGCCATTCCAACCTCCACCTCAATAGGAGAGAGATCCCCTCTATAGGAGAAGAAGAAATGAGAGCCAAACCCTCCAAATCCTTTACACAACTACCCACACAAGCCCCACCTCGATAGGAACAAGCTAACCAGAAACTCCACTAAATCTACAACAACCATCTCCACCTCAATAAAAGAGGGGTCCACCTCAATGGGAGCAGTCTCCACCTCCATAGAACACCCCATCTGTAGATTTAGAGAGAAAACAAAGACTTCGGAAGGACAAACCAACATAACCTCTAATGGCATGATAGAGTGTAGAAACAGGACAAAAAAACACACTTCAACCAACCAGAAAAAACCCAAAACAACCTGAGCCTTCAGAATAAAAAGATAAAGTTGCTCAACCCAAGAATGATCCTCAAACCCCTGCATACCATATCCATACCTCCACACACCAAGGAGACCAAGAGCCATACAAAAAAACTTCAAAAGATCACCAACCTCCAAAAAATAAAGGCATAAGTAAATACAAGGTTGCTCTAGAAAGAAGTCAACAATCATGGAAACAACTTCCAAAAGAAGACCACTTAGGTACAAATTTAAAAAACACCTAGCCCACAACACACAAAAATTATGAAGGACAGAAAATCCTTCCCCAGAGAACAAAACCAAACAACAAAGGGGCCACAAAAGATCATGCCTCAACAACACAAAAACCAGGCCATTCATGACAATACAAAATAAAAACAAGCACCACAAAGTCACACCCCCTAAAGCCAAGACAAAAAATCCAAAAGAAAGAAAGGGGGAAAACCCCAAAGAAAACTGCATTGAAAAGCCACTAAAGGCCCAAGAGCATGTCGCTCCCCACACAACACCTATGGAAGGAATGGAAATACCAACCCAGATTAAAGAGCTCATCCAAGTAAGCAACCTCCCAAGCATTGGCCCAAATAGGGCACCAAAAAATTGGGTGAAGCTCAAAACCAACATCCTCAAACCAGGAGGATGCCAAAACTAGCCAGCAAGCTCCAAGTCTGGCAGATAAAGCAACCATGCCCGAGCAGCTCTAGGAAAACCCACTTGAACAAAAAGCTCTGCCCCAGAAGCAACAATGCCACCATCAAAAGAAAACAGGCTCCAAAACCTACTCGTAACTCCCAACCAGCACAAAAAACAAAGAGGAGATCCAGAAAATATCTTCAACAGCTATCTAGAAGATGCCAAAAGTCAGTGAGCAACGATCTCAATAGCATCATCAGTGTCCTTCTCACTCCCACCTTCCTCCCCATTCAAATTATCGTTCCTGCCTACAGACCCACTCCCTCTCTCCATCGTGTTGTAAGATGTTTTTTAGATGTGAATGAATTTGTTGACTCTTGACTTTGGACAATGTTACCACTTGTTTGTGCATACTAATTTTGGCTCTTAGGAATATATTTTTTATTTTCTTGTTGCTGCTCAAGGATTTATATTTTATCAATAGACTTCTTAGTTTAGAAAAAAAATTCTTCCACTCCACCAACCTTTTGTTATCAACATCAAATTGTGGATTCTTCACACTTGATTTGTTAGCTTGTTGCCCCTGTGCTAAGATAAAAAAATTCCTGAGTTGATGTTCACTTTGAAAATACAACATTAGTGAGGGCTTTGATGTCCTCATTTGATGGTCCTTTTCTCTTGTTTCTCTGTTGCACAAGTCTTCAAATTCTCAAAATCGTGAGAAGGAAGTATATATTGCTTCTTATCAGAACTATCT